>BJBW01006216.1:0-49091 GCA_004320125.1 Scolopax mira
ACTTGGACATTGAGCCATTGACTGCAACCCTTTGAGTGCGGCCATCCAGCCAGTCCTTATCCACCGAGCAGTCCATCCATTGAATCCATGACTTTCCAATTTTGAGACCAGGATGTAATATGGGACAGTGTCAAATGCTTTGTACAAATCCAGGTTGATGACATCTGTTGCTCTGCCCTTGTCCAGTGGCAGTATTGTAAAAGGCCACTAAGTTTGTCAGGTAGGATTTGCCCTTGATGAAGCTGTGTTGGCTGTCTCCAATCACCTACTTATTTTCCATGTGCCTTAACAGAGATTCCAGGAGGATCTGCTCCATGATCTTGCCAGGCACAGAGGTGAGGCTGACTGGCCTATACTTCCCTGGGTCTTCTTTTGTCCCTTTTTTGCATATCAGGGTTACGTTCCCCTTCTTCCAGTCTGTGTGAACTTTGCCAGATTGCCACGATTTCTCAAATATGATGGAGAGCAGCTTAGCAACTTCATCTGCCAGCTCCCTCAGGACCCGTGGATGGATTTCATGAGGATCCATGGACTTATGCACCTTCAGGCCTCTTAAGAGGTCTCGAACCTGATCTTCTCATACTGTGAAAGCATAAGCATTTAAGGGTGGGAACATTTCTACCCTCTGGGAAACATTAACAAAGTCAAGACACAAGCCAGTCTCATTCATTTAAACTTGGTTTCAAATGTACTTTAAGCCTTAGCAATACAAAGGAAAATACGATTTCATAGTATTTGAAAAACGGTAGTTCTAGGAAAGCTTATATAATTAAGAACATTTTGTGATATGTTTATACAACTTGACTGCATATTAATATATCCTGATATTTTTATTACATAACAGCAGTACAAATTCAGTCTTTATGGTCAATGACACACTCACCTCCCCAGTGCTCATCACACACTGTGAACAAGGTGGTTTTATTGGCTAATCCTGGGAACACACTGCTGCACTCCATAACAATAGCCTGAGGAATCATTATGATGCAGGACACAATCCAGATAATTATAATGCTGTTCCTTGCTCGCTTGGCTGTGCTTTTAAACATCAAAGGGTGACAAATTGCATACCATCGATCCAAAGCAATGCAGCTAAGTGTAAGTACAGACACAGAGACTGAAACTGTCTAAAGAAAAGGAAATATTAGGTAAATGTAAATGTAATTTTTTTCAGAGCTTTAAAAATTATTTATTGTATTTTTTTTCCAGAGTTTTCAAAAATATTTCTCTTTTCAACACAGTTAGCTCTTTATCTGCAATTATTAAATAGAAATTATTCCCATGAAAAGGCTCCTTTTTAAATCACTTATTACAGAATTACTATAGATATCCTCATCTGCTGTAGTCCCACTAGAACCAACAGGATGATTCACAGATTAGGGTTCTACCCAAACTGAACAGGTGTAGCAGGGTCAGATTCTGAAAGACTAAATATGTGTGACTTAAAATTTGCAAAACTTTACCTGCAAAATTACTTTAAAAGCATTAGACAACTAATTAGATATTTTTTCTTTGTAGAACAATTTTGTTTGTTAGTTTGTTTTCTATTTTATACTTGGATACCAGTACCATCATTTTGCCTTTTCTGTTTTCTCAGGAACAATGGAAATTAAGGGTCTCAAAAAAAAAAAAAGCAGTCAATCAGCTTAAGGCAAACTAAGTCACTTTACCTTCTGTTCATAAATAACCTATCACTTTGTTTTTATTCTTTTACTCACTACACTAGGATCTCTTTGGATTTTCTTCCAGTAGAATGGAGGCTTTGAATCCAGTTTTGTGATTTTGCTTCTATAAAGTAGATATCGCAGTGTGGCCCCTCAGACATACAGGTATCTGCTCAAAATATAAATTGTGCTGGAGGCACAGAGATGATCACCTGTATACATTCAGAATTCTGCTTAATTCTTTTGATTTATAATGACTGAAAGGCCAAGTCCTTGTCATTCCAGTATGCCCAGTCATTTAACCAGTTATTCTTAGAAAAGGTATTTGTCTATCATTTTGATGGAAATGATCTCATAGCTCATTACGTCCACTGGTAATGAGTGGTGGCAATTATTGCTCAAGGCAGCCAGTATGATCAGCTCTCAGTGAACCATAATACTTTGACTGCTTCTAAAATATGCAATGTCACTAAACATACATGAAATCCCAGACTCCCTTCAGAAGCTCATATTCTGTGTCCTGGACACTTGTGTAGCTGTTTAGGTCCTCGCTCACAGAGTATAAATGACTGTAATTAGAATCATAGAATCATAGAATTGTTTGGGTTGGAAGGGATCTTAAAGTTCACCTAGTTCCAACCCCCCTGCTGTAGGCAGGGACATCTTCCAATAGACCAGGTTGCTCAAAGCTCCATCCAACCTGGTCTTGAACAGCTCCAGAGGTGGGGCATCCACAACTTCTCTGAGCAACCTGTTTCCGTGCCTCACCACCAGTGTCTGTAAATTCTATTTACAGACATTTTTATTGTTGTTCATCCCCTCTGGATTATTAAAACAATTACAAAAAGCGAAGAGCATCAGACAAATTTTCCAGAAAATGTATTGCCTAAGTCTAACAATGAGATGGACCAAACACAGTTTTTATTAAACATGAACATATTCACAAGTGGAACAGTTCTTTAATCCTCAGCAGCTATCCAGAGATATCTACTTCAGTGGCAGGCATAGACTTCCATCAGACTATCACTAGAAAGATGCTATTCTTTCTCTTATTCATAACATTGGTAACGTGTACACAAATGCAGTAAAATAATACCTGCAAGTAGGGAATCACTTTGCAGAGGGGCTGCCCAAAGAACCACGTTTCTGTGATGTCCACTACTAAAGTTGCTGGAAGACAAGTAATTGTGACCAGAATGTCAGCCAGAGAGAGATTCACTATGAAATAGTTGGTAACTGTCCGCATGTGATGGTTCTTCCACACTGCAACACAAACTGCATTGGGAAAGACAAGTTAGTGAGATAGAACTGACTTAGGGAATGCTTGGCTTTGCAGAATGAAGGAAACATTAGTGTCTTTTTTTTAGTACGTATTATTTGAATATGCAGTTCATTGTAAAAACCTAATGTTTTCCTTTAAAGTGGAAATAAGAGTGTACAAGAAGGAAGAATCTTAGTCCACATGGAGTAGTTTTCCAAAGACCACAGCAAAGGAAATAATTAATACATAAACCAGTTTATTTTACTGTAAGTACTTTTTTTCACTAGCTATTCACCCAGCATTCTTCATATCTGTTTTAACCCATTGGCTCTACTGCATGACAATATACATTTACATTTGTAGAATTTCATCTTTTATTTTTGTGGTACTGTGATGCTTAGTTCAAATTGCTACTACATGGAATCTTGTAAACACTATCAAGAGTACAATCACTTTATAAAACATTTTGCTGGGCATAATATATCTGTTACATCTACAGAGAATCTGTAACAGTTATACAGTCAACTGTGATTTGAGGTAAGTAAATAAAGGTAATTTTTGCAGTATTAGGTGCTACCCATTTTAAATATGGTATATTTTTGATGATGAGTACTGTGATCAAAAGCAGCATGTAGCAAACACTCTATAAGACAAGCCTTTAAAGACTATTTTATTTCATTTCTCCCTCTTTTTCAACTTGAAAGGCTTTTAGAAATTAGGTGAATCAGTCCTTTAACATGGTTGCACTAAATTCATAAACTAGTACATTAAAAATACCAAAATTGAGTCTGAGAAACTAGGCTAAAGTTTTTTAATAACTTTGGAAGTAAAACTCTGAGATATTGTAACAATAATAGCTTTTGAATGTTTTAGACTCAGTCATCAAAACGTCTTTAAAAACGGATCATTGGTTGGTGCATGGGATTACTGCAGTTCTAACTTACATTCTGACAATTCAGAGGCAGCACATAACAGGGAAGATAATACATTGCTGCCCCTCTGGAATGTTGTTCACAGTTGGAAATGCAGTTCTGGGGAAAAAAATGCAAACACCATTTCATTTTCAAGAATGTTAAAACTTTGGGCTTCAAATTCTGGCTTTTTCTTCTTATTGAAAGTATGGTCCTGTCTTCTACTTAGGGCAAAAGTTAATATTAAGTGGCAATCTTCTTCTGTGCTTTTTGTTTCTTTTATCAATAGTCAAAAGTTAAATAGAATGTTGTTTTTAAAGTTCAGAGTTTGGCTACTTTGTTCCCATGGTACAGTTTCAACAGTCCTGTATACTATCTGGTTCAGAAAAGTGCATTGTTTCCAGCAAGGAATGTCAGTGCCTGAAGGTGCCAGGTTTAAGCAGATCTTTGGCAAGGCCTAGCCTCATTCCTGTGCTGACTTGTTTGGGGAAAGCACCTGCACATAAACATTATTTCTGGTAAAACAAATCCATGAGGTTAATGAATGTGAGGTCTATCTCATTGGCAGCAAACTGTAGCAGAAATCAATTCATAGGATTTTGCATGTTGCGTTCAAATCTTTCTATCAGTATGAGCAAATGAAACCTCATGACACCCCAGAGAGCTGAGAAAATATTATCATTTTCATCTTTGATGCAAGGAAAACGAAGTGCAGGACAAAAGTTGCTAAAGACCATACAGTAAATAAGACACAGAGTAAGAAACTTGGCCTCCTAATTCTCAGCTCGTTACTAAGCCTTCCAGATCACACTGGCTTAACATGGGTGGAATTTAGATGAGCTCCAGTACCTGCTATTTCATCAGAGAAATATAAAAGACTATGCCCCTTGCTACTTGGGGAGTAGCAGTATGCAGACAAGCCAATGTACAGCAAGTAGCTCTGGATTCCTTTGAATTCTACTCTACGGGGACAAAAGGCACTGAAAAGGTAGAAAAACTAATAATTTAAAGGCATAGAAATGCAGGACAACTTGTTACCATATATTTCTCTGTTTATGCTTTACGTGTGTCCCCTTTTCACCTCATCTGTTCTTTGCAGCAGACCATTTTCCATTCATTGTATGGCACATAGCAGAAGAGCATCTTAATTAGCATGTTTACATACTGCCATAATAATCGAGTATCCCAGAAACTTATTCTGTGAATGTATACAAAAAATGAGTTTGTGTAAAAAAGCCTCTAAAGATGAAATATTTTTAAAATAAGCCAGCTTTTCTGCCCATTCCTTGCCCTCTGCTGGTTGCAGTTTTGTTTTCAGCCTGTGCAAGCATTGGCAGTGTTTTCTTTCAGTGCAGAGCTGAGAGGATTTGCTATGAGTTATTTGAATGGGACAGAAGGGTATGATGACAGGAAATTAGTTCAGAATATTTCTTCCAAACTCAATGTCTTTCTGAGTCTGTTACAATTCATTTATGAGGAGCAGCTGAGGGAGCTGGGGTTGTTCAGTCTGGGGAAGAGGAGACTGAGGGGAGACCTTCTCACTCTCTCCAATTCCCTGAAAGGAGGCTGTAGAGAGGTGGGGTTGGTATCTTCTCCCATCACAGATGACAGGACAAGGGGGAATGGCTTCAAGTTGTGCCAGGGGAGGTTCAGGTTAGATATTAGGAAATATTTCTTTCCTGAAAGGGTTGTCAGGCCTTGGAATGGGCTGCCCAGGGAGGTGGTTGAGGCACCATCCCTGGAGGTGTTCAAGAGAAGAGTTGACATGGTGCTCAGGGATATGGATTAGTAGTGGATTGGTGGTGTTTTGGGTGTGGGGTGGGGTTTGTGTGGGGTTTTTTTTGGTTTGGTTTTTTTTTCATTGGTTGGACAAGATGATCTTAAAAGGTCTCTTCCAACCGAGGTGATTCTGTGATTCTGTAATACAAGGTTAGTCAGTAGTCTTGGACAACATCTTCACTGAGATACCAGTGATCCAGCAGATCGTTGAGAAAGGCGCTCTAGCCTGTGTTCTAAAACTATTATTACATAGGTATGCAAAATTGTTTGACTACGCCGCTGAATATATTATTACTAGTCAAGTATCAGAACAAAAGGATTTTGTATACTTTCCATTCTCAGTCCTTTAAATATGCATTTTCATCTCAGGCAGTTCTTTAGAGAAGTGGAGGCAGCCAGCTTCTGTATAAACCCTGAAGAAATGTGCTAGAGAAAGGAAGCTCTGTGGAGTGGGAAAAGCCACCCAAAGTGAAAGAGCAGAGAGCTGTGGCTTTGCATTCAGCTTGTGGATGAGAAAGGTAGTGAATATTCTCAACCAGGAGTGCAATTTACAAAGAAGTGCTCCAAAATCATAAAATAGGACATGAGGCCAGTACTGGCTTTCCTAAAAAACCTGTGAGACATCACAGAGTTAATAAGATGCCTGTTCAGTGAGGGCACAATGTCGTGGCCCAAAATGAGTTCTTCAGAACTTTGCTGAAAATCTATGAAATACCAAATCTGCTCTGAATAAAACCTCAATCTAACATTATATGCAAATATTTAATGCAACCTTTGATGTTCCCAGCTATAAATGGGAGTGAGGAAGAGAGTGGGAAAAAGGGTATTAACACAGACATTGAAGAAAAGAGGATCAGAATTTGGGAAAAGAAAAAAAAAAAAAGTGGTAGAGGCATGTGAGATAAATGTAACTCAGAAACATCCTCCTACTGTGTACTGAAACCTAATTACCTGCCCAGTATATTTTCTTATTTTCTGTATTTTTGTGGGTTTTTTTCTGAAAACCACTCCAAGTTATATTAATAATGTAAATAAATGTAAACATGCAGGCCACCTTTCACAAAGAGCAGCTATTTTGTTCCTAATGCTTATTAATCTCATAAATCCTTGATCTCGCTGCTAATGCTTTCATTTCCTTCTGCTGGAATCCAAAGCTTTAAGCAAAATGGTTGCCATTCCTACCTCTGCCACACAGTGTCAGTGAAGGCTTTGGAAACTAGTTTGAGTGGCCAAGCTGACAGGATTTGGAAAAACTCTTCCCCCACAAGAGGACAATTCTGCGAGGATGAAGCTGGTTTTATCAGAACCCGTCCCCCAAAAGTTCATGGCCTCCCACCCCCAAAATAGTCTCACAGGCAAGTCGCAGGAAGGACTAAACATAAAAAATTCAAATCAATCACAGTTAAAATTTAAGACAAATGCTGTTAGAAGTCCATCAAGAAAGCTTCATATACATCATTATATTCCTGAAGAAAAAAACCCTCTCAAATATGACGGTGCAGCGAGATCGGTATTTTTCATATACAAATTTAATCCCTGTTGGTTTAGTGTCCTGGGGCATTTTAATTAGAGGCTATAATGCCATCTATTCAATTAGCATAGCTCATTGTATCTCAAGCAGAACATGAAAACAATACAAATGCTCCAGCTGGTATAAAATGCAGCTGCTTGCCTCCTGGAAGATTTACACTGTCTTGAGCATATTAAACATTGTGCTGCAGTCCTTCTGCTGGTGGACTGCTGGTTCAGCTGTCACTTTGTTTTTAACATGTCAACCCTAAATCCTTTCCCTAACACTCCAAAAATCTTGTCATCCTCTTATTCAATGTGTCATCTTCCAGTGTGACTTCTTGGCCAAACTAAAATCTTAATTTCCATAATTCGCGACACATGACTTATGTAAAGGAGTGACACGATCCCTGATCTCATTTTTGGTGAATAATAAATCCCAGATGGATGTAAACAAAGAATTATCATTTTCTTTCCCATTATATGAAACTTCAATTATTTTATTTTGCTTTGGTAATTCAGTATCATAATTGTTTGACTGAAATGTCATAATATGGCCATCCAGCAGTCATTTGTAGGTAATGCCATGATTATAAGCACTGGTCATCAACATCTCCATCTCCATATGCATGAGGCAGAAAATATTTTACAATCAAACAGAGATTAAAAATGTGTTAAATAGATGTATTCTCTACCTCCTACCCCCACAAAACCAAATTGTTTCCATGTGACAATGAATTGGTTCTTCATACAGCACTCTCCTCCTTGGGCTTTTTGGTGATGCCATTACCAACTGTGAATCATGGACTGGGTGGTGGAGTGTCGAGCAACACCATCATGTTGAAAGGAAGGCTGAGTAGATAGGATACCAAGTGGGATTCTGGAGAGCTAAAGCCCCTGTGGAAACACTGAATGGATGCACACTGTTGGAAGGAAAAACACTGTGATTGAAATGACTTTCATTATGAACAATTCCTGATTGAGGATTCTTCTGCTTTAACTTAAGAGTCTGAAAATTAGGTGCTTATTTTATTTGTTTTGGGAAGGCTTTCCACAGAGTCTTTCAATAACTTTATTGATGAACTTGATTAAGGGGTGAGAAGCACTTTAACTAAATTGCAGAGGATATTTAATTAGGGTTTTTTGAAACCAGCAGGGAGAACGAAAGATCTAAACCAAAGCAATCTCCTCTGTGAATAGGAAGATGATATCTACTTCCTAGGATCTCCATCTCTAGCCACTGTCCACTATTAAGCTCTAAACCCACACATCACTTTATTTTTTCAATAACTAATCTTATCTCAAAAAACAAGTCCTGGTTTATGTTGAAAAAGTAATAGAAAGACTGACACAAAGAAAAGACATGTTCTATGCAACATTTATTATGAAACAAATATTGAAAAAATTCCTACAGCTGGTAATAATGTCCAGCAGATAAGAACTGTCCTTGAATATGTGATGCCACAGCTGAAAAAATGCACAATATTCTGGGCTGCAGACACAAAGTGAGGCGATAGCTCCTCTCCAATGAGACACAGTAGATGTGTCAAGAAAATCTGAACAAAACCATGGACGCATGACAAAAGGAGTAGGTGGTTAGGTCATGCTCCCTGGGTATCACACATAAACAAGTATATATGTGTAGGTTTCATCACCATTTTTTGGTAAAACTGTAGGAAAAATACTGAAACTGTAAGAAATACAGCTGCATGATGCTGAACATATGACATCTAAAGTATTTTGTTGAACATCAGCTTCACTGAAATGTACTAAAGGGCAACTCTCACTGTAGACAGTGAGAGTCTACACGAATAAAACACATTTTCTGAGATGATTTCTAGCTACCAAGTGCTCTACTGTACTCAGGCTTTCAAAGGGTCATATGAGGTGAAGGTTGTGGGTTACTCATGTTGTCCATCCCACTTCTCTAGTTTCTGTGCTGCCTTGGTGCTAGAGCAGACCACAAGGACTACATTCTGCTTGCTGGAAGCTTATCTCTACAGAGTACAATTGGGAGTAATAGAACAACCATCTGATTGGCCCAAGATTCATCTTCTAACTCACGTCACATTACCTAATCTTAGAGCGTTAACAATCTTATGCAAATGGGAGATATGACCAGAAGATCAGCTGTGCTATTAAAACGGACTGTCAAAAATGCCAGGTTTGGTCACCTCGGGAGGAAGTAAAAGGTACTATTAAACAGCTTTCTGAGCTAACCGTACTGATTAGAGCAGACAGATTGGTTTTAAACTGTCCCACCACACACAAACCATTACAAGTATTAATTGGCAGGTCATCTCTGCAGAGCTGGCTATAATGAATGACCAGTCATTTCATAATCCTATTTGATATGGTTATTTTTCTTTGATATACTTATTTTTCTACCCGTAGTATCAGTATGCCTCCAAAATCCTTACACACACTTCGTGTTAGTGGTGGGAGGGCCATAAATATAGCTGTCACACTGCAAATGACACCATAGTAAAAAGATTTTACACTCCACTATGATTCAATTTAAACTTGATCATTAAAACCAAGGAATGCTCCACAGCTGAAATGCCGTGCAACTTGGAAACCATATGCTTCAAAATGCCTCGTCAGGCAGCGCAGAGTGGAGTTGATTTGGAAAAATCCTTCCACGTCCATGTCTGGTCCTGATGTAGATGTAAGAATGCCTTTTCTCTAGACTACACAAAATAAAAACAATTCACTACGCTAGTAAAAGGCTACACCAAATATTTTGCGTAGTACACAACTTCTGAATCTGTATCTTGAATCCACATTGCCAACATAATATTCCCCAAACTGCGCTAAAGTCCTTGCTATCTTACAGTGCTGGGAACCAGGGGACAGAACACAGTTCTACCAGGGCTCAGTGCACCCCCAGGGTCTGCGACCTGCCCAGGGGTTGGCTTCCTGGGCTGGAGGCCAGCTGGGCCAGCATGGAAACTGGGATCAGGCTGCTGGGAACAGAATTCTCAGAGAAAGATGTGAGACACCTCTCTTAGGGGTCCCCTCCTTGCCTGGGAGCTGGATTTATGCTCAGGTTCTCACACTTGGCTCGGGCAAAGACTAGGCTGTAAATATGCATGTGCCTTGATGGTTTTGATTGTGATCCTCACCCACTGACTTGACTTTCTGGCTCAACCTCAGATCTACTTCATTGCTATGGATTTGTCTGGGGCTTGCTGGGGGGTGACTGTGGTGACACTGCTGAATGTTCTCAGGCACTGTGGGACTGTCTTGGTGAGTACACTGCCCTATCAGTCTGGCCGCTGCCCTCAGCTCCTGGCTCTCCTTCCCTTGGGGAATGGTCCATTCTAGCTCTTCTCTGACAAATTCCACTTGTGAGATGCACAGTAAGTAAATCAGCTGCTAATGTCCAAAAAAAAAAAAAAAGAAAAAAAGAAAAAAAAAACCCCAACATTTCACTTGACATGCAAAATAGAAAGTAAACAATGCTTTAAAAACAAAGAGTCATACCAAAACCTTCCATCTTCTGGAAAGATGGTGAGCTAAAGCAGGAAGTAATGTCAGATTTCACTTTATTTAGTAATGCCCCAAAGATACTTCTGTCTGAAGAGCACTTCACTGACCTAAGGGAAAGATGTGTTAGTCTCTGTTCAGCTCCTGGCAAACAGGGCTCTACTCTTCTTAGTTACATCTCTGCTGAGCTACTTTTCTTCTTCCATAGATAGATGATTCTTTCCAAACATCACTCACAATATAAAATTAATACTAGGCAGCATATCCTGCCACCATAAAGGTTGCACCTGTTTTGGGTCTAAATAGCAGAGCTGGTCTTTAGAGTTATCACTCCAAAAAACTGTGTGAGTAAAGAAAGTTTTTGAAGTCTCTCACTGATGTTCTGCATGGTCTCAGTCTTGGGAGCCAGTATTGCTGAGAACTTTCAAGCTGGGTGCTGGCAGGTTGTGTGTGCTCAGGATCTCAGGTCCTGCCAGCCCTGGGGAGGGCTGCCAGGAGCAGCTGGTGGGACACCAGAAGGCTGCTTGTTCTGCGTTCAGTCTTTGATCAAACCAAGTGATCTCTGCTGTCCTTTGATGAATGCGTGTTTCCTGAGGGAAACCATTCCAATGGAAAAGTTCTGACTCATGCAAATGAAAAACTTAAATGAGAACTATTCCCATTCTTTACCCGTGTAAACTGAGTTCAAGGTGTGGAGTTGTACATTGCTTATTAATGCCTTGTGGTCTTATTCCAGCCATCAACTGCTGCAAGTCATTGGTTGGATCACTTCCACAGATCTGATTAAGTGGAAGTAACCAGAGACCTCCTAAATATACAACTTAAATATACATCCTAAATATATCTTTCCTTCTTTAATTATCTGGTTTTCTATTTTTGACTAATGTTGCAATGTTTTCAAGTAGAGAAGAAACAGGCATTTACTCTACAGTCAATATTTATTCTCCATTAAGAAGTCCTATGTTTTGCATTAGCTTTATCATTGCTGTGCAGCAGTAAAGAAATCTTTGGGTCTTGACTGCAAACCAGAAAGTCCTTATCCTCAACACCTATTCTGCTTCTAGTGATGAACAGTGGCCAAGTGGAGAAGAAAATAGGACAAAGGTCCAGCACACCATCTGGATTTCAAATTCTCTGAACGTCCATGCAAATATGTCCTGAAAACTTCTATTTCTTCACAGTGGCTTGCATGGAAGTCTCTGGTAAGCACCCAGAGCAGATGGGTGCCCATGAGAATCACTGATGTGAAGGATATGAACACAATAATGAAGGTTGCATTCTAACGTGGACTGTTGTGCAGCAGCTTGGACAGCGTGTGTCAACTCCCCTAATTAAACTGAAAGCTAAATAGCAACGCAGACCTTGTTACATGCTAGGAGAAGTAGAATTCCTGCAGTGCAGCTCACTCAAGAGCCCAGCAGATGTCAATCAAAGTTCAAGCTTCTGATTCTTCCCTTGGCTGTTAATTAGCCGTCAGGATGCTTCAGTTCAGTTTATTACTAATATCTGAGGGATGTGCTGTGCCTTCCACTTGCACAGATGTTATCACTGGGACGCAAAGAGTCTCTTCATCCCACGTGAATGCACAAATCAAAATAAGAGGCAGATAGATAATTTTTCAGTACCACGTAGGGAAGCGTCTTTTCTGATTACTTAAGTGCTATCTGAATGGAACATGGCAAAAATAAAATCACAGCATTGACTTCACATGCCATACTAGTCTAGAAGCATTGGTCAAACATAATCAGGGGAACACACTGCATAATTAAGGATGGTAGCATAAAGCACTATTAGCCACTAAAACTCTCTTTAGAACCACTTCTGCTCTGTTTCAAGAAGGTCCCAGCTTGAACTTGAATGTGGATTTTTTCAAGCAGGAAAAAATAGCTTCTGAGAAACTTCAAAACGTGTACTGCTTTATATCAGTTTTTCAGTGGCAGCCAAACAAAGTTTCTCAAAAATACCTTTGGAAAGAGCGTTAGAGCACATCCATTTCTCTCCTCGGAATCACGTGAGCCTGCAATCAGTGCAGTATGAGCTTTCCTGCATAAAAATGAGACAGTGTTTAGCTAACGAGCACCTGCACCTGCAGATCCCACAAACAACTTGGCCCTGAGCAGCATTTTGGGGTGGGTGAGGTCCTGCACGAAGGCAGTTGAAAGAGCAAATGGCTTGGGCAGCAGCAGCCCAGTCAAAGGAAAGGTGGGTGGACAGCCAAATGCCAGCTTCCAGCCCAAGCCAAAAGATAACCCCCCCAAAAGTCAGGGGGGGAGCAGCTCTACATCAGCTCCTGTATTTGCAAGAAGAGCACAGGGGGGAAAGAAAAATTAAAAAAAAAAGAAGAGTGTAAATAGAATGAGAGTCCCTAGGGCTGAAGATTTGACCTTGAATCTTTAAAGGTTAGAGGACAGCCTGTTTACAGAAATGGTGGAGGCAAACAGGTAAACATTGGTAGTTCTCCTAAAACTGTCTTTACTCAAGATCAGAGCGAAGGACACCTTTTTCCCTAGTTTAAAATACATATTCTTTGGGAGGGCTGTTATCTTTACGCCACCTGTCAAGCTGTCTGCCGAGCACTGGACCAAGCAAAAGCTCCTGAACAGCTCTAATGTAACCCCTTTGGGTGAAAACTCACTGGTTTCACCCGCATGCACACTGGGTGTTTACAGGCAGTTACCACACCGTTCCAAAAAACAAACAGACAAACAAAAAAACCAAAAGAAAAAAGAAAAAGAAGAGAAGCATCAGTCCGTTGAAAAAAAAAAATAATAATAATAATAAAAAAAGAAAGCCTTACAAAATTTTCCCTTTGGAAATCTTATTTGCATCTCGCCTGGGGAAGTCTTAGAGAGCTTCCAAGGGAGAGCCCTGCTCTGCATAAATCCTAAATCCTTCGGAAAAAACATGAATGGATGGAAGACCCGTATGGCAGGGCTGGGCGCTGCCTCTCCGTTCATGAAAATGTCACCCATATAAATAAATAAATAAATAAATAAATAAATAAAATAAAAGGCAAACGACTCCAGATGACTCCAGGGAAGTGGGTTCTCCCGGCGGTAAAGCGGCTCCTGGGCGGTCACACCACGCGTGGGTTGCCCGGAGCCTCCGGTGGGAGCTGAGGCGGGGGTGGTGGGGGCAACTCCCGCATCCTCCTCTTCCCCCCCCCCCCCCCCCCCCCCCCCCCCCCGGGGGGGGGGGGGCGGGGGGGGGGGGGGGGGGGGCCCCCCCCCCCCCCCCCCCCCCCCCCCCCCCCCCCCCCCCCCCCCCCCCCCCCTTCCCTTCCCGCCGCCTCCTTCATGGATGAATGGGAGCAGCAGCCTCCCGGGCGGGCTGAGAGGCGGAGCCGCCGGCCCGGGGCGGGCAGGGCCGTGGACGGACGGACGGACGGACGGACAGACAGACGGACAGACGGGCGGTTCAGGAGCTCGGCCCGGCTGCGAGGGCTGAGAACCGGCCGGCAGCCCATCCATCCCTGGGTCCCTCCGGCTGAGCTCCCCCTGTCCCTCCTCTTCCGCGCAGGGGGAGCGGTTTTCACGCTGGCCGCGCATCCTTAATTCCCCCCCACCCCCCCCAAACCCCGCAAATGGGGACAGCCGTGTTTTCAGCGGGGGAAGCGAACCACGCACCCCACTCCCTATTTCCTCCCCCCACCTCTTTTCTGTGAAACCCCCCACATCGGCAAGGGGGGTGTTGGGGGGGGCACCGGGAAGTTTTGGGGGAGCGCGACTTACCCAGGACGTTCCCGACGAGCGCCACGATGAAGACGACGATGTAGCCGGCGATCAGAGCCCATTCGTACTCCTTGGGGTGCAAATACTCCTTCCAGAGGTATCGCAGGAACTCCTCATCGTCGTAGTCGGAGGAAGGGGTTAAAAAAGCCTCCCGCGTTTCGTTGAGCTCCGATCCGATCGTCCAATTCCTGTAGGGAGGGGAACCATCCTCGGGTTGAATCCCGGACATCCCTGGTGGTTGGTCCCGGGCTGGTGGAGGGGGGGGGGGAAATATTTAAAAAAAACAAAAACAAAAACAACCCGCAAAACCCACACCGAGATCCTCTCAGAGCATCCGAGCTTTCTCCCGTCCGTCCATCGAGGCTTGTGGTTGCCAGTGCGAAAAGCGGGGTGTGGGGAGAAAAAATGACGCGGGAACTTACGGGAGCCAATGCGGGAACAGGCTGGGGATCCGCGTCGGTCCCCAACCCGCCCTGATCAGCCTTTTCCCCAGCCCGGCACCTGCCCCCGCTGGAAAAGTCACCTCCGTGGCGGACGACACCAATTTTCCTTCCCCAAACCACGCACGTGTCACCCCCCCCCAACCCTCCTCCCCCGCATCTCCTCCTCCCTCCATCCACATACCCCCCCCCCCAAATCCCCATCCCCGCATCTCTACCCCCGAGGGTAGTCCACCCCTCTTCCAACTCTGGTTGCCCACCCTCTCTCCCACAGGCACTTTTTAGACCTTTCCACATAAAATACTCTCTCTATTGAAAGTATTTGTAGATGAAAGGCAGCATCAGGCTGCTGTAGAAGGAAGCAGAGGGTGAAAGGAGCCATTAGTAACCAGTGGCTAATGAGGTTCTCTCCTTTCTGTGCCACTTTGAAAGTTGGGCTAAATGAAAGGGGTTCACCCCGATGGGAAAATCCTTAAGAGCACTGATCAGACAAGCGTGGGGACTCCTGGGATTTGAAGACCCCCCGGAGCTCGCTGGAGACTGGAGCCCAGCGTGAGGACTCACTGGGATGAGGTTATTTCAAGTATCCAGCTCAGGATCCCAACTGCCCCTTAGCTCTTCCGAACACAGAAAAGAATTTAGGAGAGCCCAGCAGAGCTAGTTAGGTGATGTGATAGGATTCCTGGCTTCTGGTCACTGCTTCTTGAATTATTTTAACACTTTGCCCTGTGTACAGACCCCAAAAGAGAAGGGATGGGTCTGGACACGTCCCTCCCCCACTGAAAAAAAATCCCCTCATATTCAGGTAATCTGTTTAATTACTAGCTGAGTAATTTGATGAGTCTGTCATAAGCACCACTTCTGATGTGGAAGGACACACCTTGCTTAGTTAAGTGTTTCAGCTCCATAGGAACAGAGGAACTATTATGGTGGGACTCTACTCCCAACACATAACTGTAGCAGAGAGGCAGATACTCATCAACACTGTAGTGTTTTGCTCTAGTAGTTTAGACAGTAGTTTAGGTTCCTGAATTATTCTTTACTGGTTTGCAGCCTTCTCTATTGCCCCCAAAGTCCTATACAGCATACCTACACCTGGTGTTGCCTTTGGGCACCTGTTTCTATTGACCTCCTCTCTTTAAACCAAACAAAAATCCCTTTCCTATTCCACAGGACTCCATTAAAGAGTGAGATATACTTGGATATACAGGTTAAATCAGCACCTGTAAATTAGAAAGGTAGATATTGCGAGCATCATAAATAAAGATTTGACACTCTGCAACTAACGGTCTCCAAAGTTGTATTAGCTGAGGTCTGAGTTTTGAGAAATGATATAAACTCTCCTGAGAATGTGGCAATGCAGGTCTACTTGGTACAGGAAAAGAGATGTGTTTAAGGAGCTTGTCATGGTCCTTGCAAGTGATGAAAAGACTGAGAGTACGACCATTTGGTGATCAGTAACAGTCACCCAAATTCATGCTCCAGCTTGTTTCATATGCTAAAACATTGGTCCATAATTACAATATCTGTTTCCAATTTGCCATAAAGTCTGAAACAGGTAATGCCTTTTTTTGACACAGAGTGCTTTTTTTTTTTTTCCCCCTCCCTCACCAATAGCAAGGACTTGAATTAAAAAGGTGCAAATATTAAGAAACAACATGGTTTTGTGAAAAATATATGTCTTAGGCATCATTATTTTTTCAGCAAGATTGCATGTTTGGTTGATGAAGGCATAAATAAATGATTATGCAGATTGATAAGCTGCATAAATTTGGTATTCCTAGAGTACTGTAAGACATTTGCTTTGATTGATACAGCACATTCCGATTAGGAGGACAGGATAGTAAAAATCAATGTAGCACACATTACAAAGATTAAAAATGGGCTAACTAACAGAGCTCAGAATGAAACGGTGGGGAAAGAATCATCAGCCCACGCATTTCTGCCATCGGGTTCTTGGTTCTGGTACTCTCATTGCTCAAGGGTCTTGAGGAAGCTGGCAGGTGATCCAAAGATCAGGGGTAATCAACTGAACACACACACTCTCATGGCAAAACTACAGCCAGAAAGCTTCATGTCATCCTTGATGGCGTAAATAAGTACACCTGTGAAAAGAGATGAAGGTATAGAGAAGCATATACTGTATAGAGAGTGAAATTTGCCTAAGTGAAAATCTTCTCCATGCACAAAACTCTGCTACGGAGGAAATATTTTTCAAACTGAGTCATTTTAGCTGTGCATTTTAAAAGCAAGATGGAATGTCTTTCTAAAAGATAAGTGCTAGCTGAGAGGGGAATTAACTCAGAAAAGTCGCCTGACCTGGACTAGGCAAGAGGTCCGATTAGATGATTACAGAAGTCCCCTCTGGCTTTCTAATTTGTGAAAGTGAGTTAGCAAAATAGATTCATCTGATGAATGTTAGTGCAGAATTATCTTTTTAATTATATTATTTGCATCAAGACTAGTGCAGCAGTTGAAATCTGTTCCTTTCATATGCAAGTGAACAACAAATGCTCAAAAGTGTGTCATTTTTATTTTGTTACCTGCTTTTTGTGGTTTTTGTGTTTTTTTTTTCAGTTCAAAACCTGTTCAGCATGTGGTTTTACAAACTTCTACAAGCAAAGAATATACGAGCTACTCATCACTTAAAAGAAGCATAAATTCAAGGTTATAGCTATTTACCTTCTTATCTTAGGAGAGTAAGTCTGGTACTTTATTTAGCTAAATGGTTCACATACGTTCATATCTCCTCTAATCCATAACTTTCCATCACTAATCCAAAAATATTGAAATAAAATTATTAGCCCTAGAAGATATGCCTTGTGGCTTTCAGTGCCACTTATTATGTGATATTAGACCATGTGAATATAAATCAAACACAAATTTATACTTTATCGCATCTGATAGCTCACAGGAACTGACATTCATAAAGAAAAAATCAACCCCATTTCAGCACCCAAGTTTATTGCTTTGTTAAACATGTTTGCCCCTCCGTAATAATAATTTTATTGCAGACTTACATTTTTATTAATCACATAAATAGGCAGCCTTTTTTTCATGTCTTAGAGACTAGCTCTTTCCTTTGAAAACCTATTTAATTCAGAGGATTAGTTCCACGCTAGACTAATAGCATGTTAAGTTAGGAGCCTTTTATCAAAGCAGAGTGAATTTTAAATCTTTTGCAAACTTGGGATAAGAGGCAGCTGAGCTGGGGGGCTTCTCTTCAGCCTTTGCTGAACATTTTAACAGGTGCTTTCATTCTTGGGAAGCAAACCACATAAGCACGGCTGCTGAAGAGAAATAGACTGCTGTGTTGGCAGTAGAGATGGATTGTACAGATATGTCCTTCCTTCCCATCTTCCCTTCACTGTTCTCCTTCAGCAGCTTTTCTCTGCCCCCTTCCTCTCTCCTAGGGAATATACCACATGACAGTTCAGTAGAAAACCACCAACCTTACTGGTGGTTTATTTACCTGAGCATTTCTGCTCAGTCATGGTCCAGCTTTTGTCTGTGAAGCCCCTCTGGCATCTTTCCCCCTCTAATGGCATTTCAGGGTGGAAGTGCTGGTTCACCTCAGCATCACTAAGTAGTTCCTGAGAAGCAGATGGGCTAAAGAGTCAAGAAGGGAAGACAGTAAATGAGCAAGTACAGAGAAGCTGAAAGCAAGAGAGAAAGACTGATAGAGAAAGCCAGGTTTGGAAGTCTGCACAGCCATAAAATCCAGTGAGGTAATAAAGGTAGCAACTACCAGGCAGTAAGGTGTAAACAGCCACAAAAAAACACCGAATACTGTGGTTTTCTTTGTGAAAAGAATGAATTAATCAGCAAACCTTACAAATGAACATAACGGTGCATTTGCAGCACCACAATTCCTTTAGTCCCCTACTCGTCCTAGCATTAATTCATCAATGAATTGCAGATTAAAGAGGTAAAATTACTTTTAACACATGAGATAGTATTCAAACCGGCTGTTGAATTTTTGGAACCACTGGTGATATTAGAAGCATCCAGCAGTTAACCTGGTTTAGCCAACCTCAGGCATTTTTCTATGCAGAAAGTGGGGTCCTGTTCATCAGGATCCTGTTTTAAACAATCCAGTAGCTTGCTGAGGTACCATTACCCAAATATAGCAGGAATATCAGTTATGATCTATTGATTTATTTGCTCACTAACACCATTAAAATGAGGCAAAGCCAAGAGACCTTGCTCCGTTTCTAGCAGTGATCAGATAAGAAAGACCAGCAGTTGGTTAGATCGTGCCACCTCCATTATTAATATCCACCAAGGCAGAACATATTTGAAGTGAAAAAGTCCAATTCTAGTCTCATTCACACTCCTGTAAATTAGAATTAACTTCATTCACGTCAGTGGAGTTATGCTGCTGTAATACAAATTAAAGTAATATACTGCATAGTTGTGCAAGTTCAGATGAAGTGAAAGCAATAAGAGAATCTGAATCTCAGTGAAAATTCTGTTGTGCAACCTGCAACAGAATTGCCTAGCTTCATTCATGTGTGTTACAGGTAAAATTTCCAAGGTAGTACAATTCATATATTCAAAAACAAAAAAAAAAAAGTACAATGCTCCTCAGTGCTTTTTTTGGGCCATTTGCTTATTAACAGACAAGTACTAAATAGGGTTAAGAAAAGAAATTGGATTTGATTAGGTAAACAAATGCATTCCATCTGCAGTATTCACTTCTTCACTAAGTCTACAAGTATTTAAAAGTGAACATATTTAATGATCAGGGCACAGATTCAACCTCAGTAGATAGAACAAATTGCAATACACCTTGCCTGAAGAGGTCTCTGAATTGTGTATGGAAGCTGAACGAGGGATGTCTGTGTACTCTATTTTTCATAAGACAAGGCACACCCAATGATAATTCCAGTTAACAAGTTCAAATAAGCAAAAAAGAAAAAAACTCTTTTTAACTCCGTGTTTATGTGAATACTGGAACTCGTAGAAGCCAAGGCAAATTTATTACAAGTCCATCACAGATGTTAAATGAGGCAGTTTGGATGCAACATTGCATTCAAGAGCTCTAAAGCTAGAGAAAATACAGCTCTAAATATAAACTTTCTTAAAATTAATTTCCCTAGCATCTGCTGGAAGCAGCACAAGATCTTTGGTGTCATCTAAGACAAGATGGACACTTTCATATTAAGTATTTTGAGGAATAAGAAAGAAAAGGCACAAGGAGCCTTTTTTTTTTTTTTTTTTTAATAAAGATTTTGGTTATTTTAAAGGCCTTTCAGATGAATTTAGCACAAACATCCAGTGTTCTAGAAAACATTGTATTATTTGTGGTGAAGATTTTCATGGCAATTAGAGCCCGGGATCTACCCTTTCCAACATACAGCAAGGAACAATCTCTGTTCTGCAGAACGTCCATTTTAAGCAGAAAAGTTAGATGAAGAGCGGGAAGCAAAACAGTGACAAAGGTGGTTTTCAGTGATGTAAAACTGAAAATCATCAGTTTATCAGGTATATGAAAGTTAATGACACCGACCTGTGTTTCAGGCTATAAAATGTATATTTTCTGTATTCACGTTCACTGACCTACTGACAAAAGATCAGACCAAAAGTACTGTATTGTCCTATCGCTTTCAGACTCATTTCAGACTTATTCTTACTTTGTTCTCCAGTCCCTCAGAAAAGCAGGTCACGTTGTGGGAGGTCAAAGATCCCTCTAACCAGTGGTACATCTCTGACAGTGTCCAGAATAGATGTGGAAAGGGGAATATAAGGGTAAGGCAAGTTGAAATGATACTTTCCACCATTACAAATTCTCATCTTTGAGCAATCTGCAAGTTAGCAGCTTGCTGAGGCAAACCATTATGTCTGGTTAATAATTTTTTTTTTATTTACATATTCTTTACATTTTTTTTGTCCCCAACAGTTTGATTAATTGTTTTCTGAAGCCATCTGATTCCACTGTAACTAGAAGCAATGATTTCCACAGTTGTTTACAGTGTTCTTCCTTTGCTACCTTTAAAACTGTTGCTGGATAATTTTATTTGTTTTGTTGCTCACAAATTGTAAAAATTAGACTATTTCCCTTTCCACTTTTTCCATACTACTTGTGATGCTCTTTTCCTCAGTCAAGTCCTTCTTGAAGGGACCTCCACCTCAGCATTGTTTTATGTTTGTTACATAGCTTAGCATCACCAAAAAACTTTGTTACCTTTTATATTCATGCCCTTTCCCAATTCATCCACCAACATGGTGACTAACACAAGTCCAGGGTAGGTCTCTGGGTCGAGTAATAAATTTCTACCAGCAACTTTTGCCTTTCGCATAAATAATTATTTCTGCTGTTTTTCTTCTCCCCTTGAACCTGTTATTAACCACAAGAAGACCTACAAGAGGATGATTCAGCTTCAAAAAGAGTGTTTCAAAGAGCCTGAAAGTAGAAATTTTGAAAACACAGGTATATTTCAAGCATTTAACAGAGATTTAGTTGATATGTGACGCGTACCTTCCCTCTTCAAAAACCACGATGATTCTTTTCTATTATGTGTATTCATGTGTCCAGTACCTCTACTACATCAAATTACAATGTACACAGAAGGGTCTTACCTGTCCAGTGTTCCAAAACCTGTCTGTGGGCCCTATAAAAGCCTGGCTACAAATTTGACACCTTTCATGTCTCCTGTTAATGAACTCCATGAGAATTCCATATGCTTATACACATTATAAATTGCTTGCAACCACTTAAAGAAAACTCTCTCATCACTTAATCCCAGCTTCTGGTTAGTCACCTGCAAACTGAATTCACAGAACTTCCTTACTATGAATGTCTATAAAAACATAAACTTAAGGTTCTCTGAGTGAAGGAGGTGAAGGATGGCAAGTTGAGCAACTAAATTTATACGAATTACATAAATTCTGGTGTTGCTGCTCTGACTGAAGTCCATACTAAGTCCATTAAGCCCAAAATAAATGTAAGAACTTGAAAAATCTATCCCTTCCTTTAGCTGTTTTGTCTTCTTTCTGTAAATTTACGTACTCATTCATTTTGTGTAAAAATAACTACAAATGATTCTGGCTTCAGAATATCTACTCAAATCTATAAATAGGTAAATAAATTTGTTTCATAACCTGTGTAAAGATAAATGCATTTTGTTACAGGATTTATAAATTGCTTCTTCATTTTCCATTCTCCTTGCCAGAGAATAAGAGTGAGCTGGACCATGAGATGGAGAATCTACACTCACAGAATCACAGGATCACATGGGGTTGGAAGGGACCTCTGGAGACCATCTAGTCCAACCCACCTGCCAAAGCAGGTCCACCCACAGCAGGAACGTGTCCAGGTGGGTTTTGAATGTCTCCAGAGAAGGAGACTCCACCACCTCCCTGGACAGCCTCTGCCAGGGATGTGTCACCCTCAAAGGAAGGAAGTTCCTCCTCACGTTTAGGTGGAACTTCTTACATTCAAGTTTGTACCGCTTTCCTCTTGTCCTTTCCCTGGCACCACTGGAAAAAGACCAACCCCATCCTCTTGACACCCTCCTTTTAAGTATTTATCAGCATTGATCACATCCCCCCTCATTCTTCTCTTCTCCAGATTATAAAGACCCAAGTCCCTCAGTCTCTCCTCATAAAAGAGATGTTCCAGACCTGTTATCATCTTTGTAGCCCTCTGCTGTACGCTGTCCTTCTTGAACTGGGGAGCCCAGAACTGGACCCAGTGCTCCAGGTGGGGCCTCCCCGAGGCAGAGCAGAGGGGCAGGATGACCTCTCTTGACCTGCTGGTCACACTCTTCCTGATGCACCCCAGGATAACATTGTCCTTCTTGGCCACAAGGGCACATTATTGGCTCATGGTCATCCTATTGTCCACCAGGACTCCCAGGTCTTTCTCCTCAGAGCTGCTCTCCGGCAGGTCAGCCCCCAACCTGTACTGGTGCAGGGGGCTATTTAAACTATACATTTACTCTTGTGAGAAAATAACACCAAATATGTATGATTACAGTTGTACTTAATGTTTTCCAAGTTACATTAGCAGTCGCAAATATGAAAAAAGTTTAAAAGAAAGCAATTTAAGAAAAGTATATTCCTTCTTGAATATAGCATTGTAACCTTCTCTGTGCATAATTAAGAAAACACATTTCTCCCTCTGATGAAGCATCAGAGCAAAAAACTGTATAAATGTACGCCTCAGAAGATGGAAATTACGGCTCAGATATGCAGATTAAGCCCCCCAAAATTGTGCCTGTGTGGTGTGCGCAGGCGAGATAACCTCACAGACCCCTCAAAACAAATCCATTCTCAAAGTCTGTACTTAGGTCTTACTCGGCTCTCCTTCTATAGACGATATGAGAGGCTAGCATAAGTAGCCTGGAAACGGTCCTAAATTACTCTTCAGTAATTCAAGACATTTGCACAGAAACAGGTTTCCTATTCCCAGTCCCATTAACGGAGCTTAATACTGTAGGTTGAGAGCACACTGGATAGCAAGCAATCCTCCAGAGAAGAGGGCTGACACTGCCTGCTGTGCATCAATCCGTCTCCCAGGAAACAGGTATTTAATTCATTATCCAAAAAACTATTCCCTCGGTTTACTAGAGGCAGGTTAGTCACATCTTATTTTTCCAGTATGTGAGAAGGAGTACAGCCAGGAGGGAATGCACTTCACCTAGCAGCCAAATGCCTGCTTTTGCTATGGATGCCTTTGCAAGCAACATTGCAGCGAAGTGTTGGTGAAGACCTTGGATTGTGTCGTACCATATCGTGTTTAACCATCAGGAACACTGCTAGTACAAATGTGTTCATCCTTTTTTGAGGAGTTTTTAAGCTAGTAGTAGTAATTCTCCACAGCTAGCATGAAACTGTAATAGAGATAACCCATTATATGTTCTTTTTGAATCATCAGAACTACAATCTTGTCTTTATTTGTCAGCTGGGTGCAGTTGGTACTACCAAGCAGTGCTCAGATCTTGGGTTGATGATGGTTGAAACACGGCCTATATCTTACTGCTGGAGCTGCAAGGTAAGCAGGGAGCTATCGGTTACCTCTCCTGTGGATTCCAGCTGCAGGTCCTGCAGTGTTCAATATTTATTTCCTGCGGGAACACACTTTGTTTACTTAGTTAGGATGGATTTTCCTAGGAAGAGAAGTGCCTTTGATGTTTCCTGTGACAAGTGTTGCGCACATTATATTTGGATTGAGTTTTTAGTTAAATGAAATCAGGCGGTGCAGGTAATAAATCATAGCAGTTATAAATCAATAAAAGCTGTGAAAGTTAGAACAAACTGCCTTGTTCTTATTCCAAAATAAGTGGAGTTTAAAAGAAAACCACAGTAGCCTAGAAAACAAAGAAAAGGAGTTTAAAAAATGGCCAAGTTTGAAGAGTTATTGTGGGAACAGAAAAGAAAGAAAAATATGGGAGGGCAAACAGGAAAACAGATGTGCAGACCTGTCTAATGACCCAAAGAAAATCATTCACGCTGCTGGAAATCAAACTCAGTCTCCTGATTCCAAACCTCACATCTTACACACCAGACTTTTGCACCTGAGAACTTCACGACTGTGACCAGTGTGACAGTGTGGCCTGTTAAAAAAAGAGGCATCCACAAACCTGAGCATTTTAATATACTCTCTACGTCTGAAAGTATATTCTTCCCTTGAAGCAGTGGATCACAGCAGAGCTGTGACTGTGTGCCCTGTTATTTCAGCTGTTAATCAAAGCCTCTGTTCCCTGTAGTGGATACCTCTCAAGGGTTGAGCAGAAGGGAGGCTGCTGGAAAGGCTTGAATAGACCCTGCTCTTAATCAGCACCTATTAAGGCTTCTCCCAAGCTCGGTTTGGCTCCTTGGAACATGGGGGGGGTCACTTAGGTAGGTCTAGGTCAGGTGCTCGCAGGGATGATGTTTAAATGCCACACATCATAAGTGCTGGTACAGAAACCCACTCTGCTTCAAGGCAAGCAGCCAACTACCATTGCCAACAGCTCACAGCCCCTCGTGGGAGCTTCCATCTGAGTAAATAAGTGGTATTTATCATGAAAGTGAGGCTACGTCTATAACAATAAATTAGTATTCCAGACACAATTCTTTAGTGATTGCATCAATATTACTACTTTTACTCTTCAAATCAGGACACCCATGTCCAAGTTGTATTTCGATTCACTATGCCTAAACCTAGGCATAATCTGAAAGTGTGCAACTCCTGTCAGTTAGTGGTGCCTGGAATTTTGATGTCATTCTCAATGAAAACCAAAGAATTATTTGTGTTTGAAGAAGGGCATGTGGTGCAGCATCACATGAATATTTCCTTGGATGCACGAGCAAGATGGGCTACTGTAACTCAAGGATTTCTGTTATGGAGTTCTCCAGTGATGTTCGTACATCAAGAGATAGCTTAGGGCCATTCTAAATTATTCCGCTTCCTCATAGCCTCAGGGCCTGTTCAAAGACAGAAAACAGAATTGCAGAAATCTAGTCAAGTTAAGTACAAGGAATTGTCTTTTTCTCCCAGCAGTGCCCATAAAATGCTTCCAAAAAAATAAGGAAATCTTCTTAATGTCTTGAATTCAAGCCATTTGGGTTTGAATCCTATCCATTCATTACAGATTTTTCTAAGGTGACACAAGTGAAGCCATGAGGCTTCTAGTGAGCCACTTTAAAGTTTGGCAGTAGTTTCAACTATAAGGAAGGAGTACTATAAGCTGTACTATAATCCACATATTTCTTGCATTGAAATTGCTCCCAGGAAATGAAGGACTGTTATTGAATTAGTTGAAGGACTCTAGTTTACCTCTTACAAAGATGTGACCTAAATAAACCAGCCATGGGAGGTTTCACCTTATCAAGCACTGGCACGGAGGGAGATTGTGCTGATTTCAGTCACATCCTTACTCCTGGGCTATAAATCTTAAGGTGATAAAATTTCTAGAGAATATCATTAGAAAAAAAAAGATAAAAGAAAAGAAAAATAAAGCATCAGCAAGGACAAATATCTCAATTTCACATTTATTAGAACCATTTCAAAGTTGTGGTTTTTTTTTTAACCCCTGGTTCTTCATTTCTAGAAAGATACCAGAGTTTTGTTAACAGTCCCATATTCAATATAAAACAGATAACTCTAGGCACTAGAAGGGTACACATACTCCATTTAGCACACTGAGGTTTACTCCCCCTCATTTCACCTTCCCTAATATAACAGCCTCAAAAATGATCATGCTTTCATGGTGAAAGCGAAAGGCTTATATTACATGGAATGAATCTGAAAATAAACCCTCTATTTTTCTTTTTACTTTATGAATGATTATTTATAGAAGTATTTATTAAAAAAAAAAAAAAAAAAAAAGGAAAGGAACTCAAAAGTGATTGTATTTTAGGCTGACAGCAAAAATTCACAATCCACAGTGTTTCTGTGTTAGACAATAACATGTCTCCCAGGATTATAGTTGCTTAGATAGAATCTAGACAAAGATATAAGAAAGCACCGTCAACTCATGGGAGGCTTACGAAGTGTTTCTCTTTGAGAAGAATTTGAAAGTTTTGCAACTTGCTGATGGGAGGCACATCTCAGACACAACACTACATTTTATTTGGAAAACAAAAGCTATTCTATAAGCTATTCATTAAGATACTGGCTCAAACCAGAAAACTATTGGTTAAAAATCAAGAGAGATCTCACCTGAGGTCTCCGTGTAGAAAACTGCTCAAACTGTTTTCGCTGTCAATGCATGAGTGCAGGTGAACTCGAGTGTCCCCAATACAAAGTTGTTAAAATTGTTCTTGGCCTGGTTTTCAACAACACTAAATAATTCTTCTACCAGACAATTCCTGGGAACAGGTCAGGAGGTAGCAGAGACAAGAGAATATTCCCAACAGAGTCTATGAATAAAGACATCCCCTGTCTTGGAGACAGTTTAGTCATACAGATGTAGCCAAATTATGCCAGTTCTCCTCAGGAGTGGAAAATGAACCCAGACATTGTTACTTTGCTAACACAGATGTAATGTAACAACATTTTGAATATATCACCAATGTAGACTTATTTTTAAGTATTCTATCTGGGAAGTGGGCTTATCTTCCAGTTGTGCTGACATAGAGAAAAATTAGATTTCAAATCCCTGTGAATATGTAAGCAGCATCTAAGAACTGTAGTTAAGGTACCTGATAGTTAAGATCCCTGTGTTGGATGAAAAAAGATCTGATCTCAGTAGATATAACTTCATTTTTAAGGTGATGTCATTTAAGTATGATAGAAAACAACCCTTGCAATTCTCCCACCTGCAGCAAAATTGTGTTTCAAAAAGAAGAATCAAGCAGGAGCACTTCTGCTAGTATGTAGTAAATAATTTGCTTTCTCCTCTGAGTGACAATCATGTATTTTTACAGAACTGGTTTCCTACTCAGCCTAGTGAGAGTTCTGTGATTTCCATCATTCATTACTTTTTTTGAGCTGTTAGTCAGTATTCTGGCTAAAAGACCATCTTCATTTAACCAAGTCATACGTTCAAACCATGTGAACTTAACAGTGTAAAAAAAGAACAATCCCTTTGACTGGGAGATCCTGTTCCAGCTGAGGGGAATGGTGGAATGATATCCTTCCACATCATTAAAAAAATGTTGAAGCTACTCTGAGAATGACTGTGTGTAAATGCCCTATTTATCAGATATCCCTATGTGGTACAGAGCTGTAAGTGGGAACACAGGAGCTGTGTCTATGAAGTTCCTGCCTATAAAGTGTTTCTTTATAGAAAGGCTGTCAATATTTCCTTACAGAAGAAATACAGTATGATCACCAAAGATTTTACAATCTCTCTGTCATTTATAGCTATTACTAAAGGATAACGTTGGATAAACCTTGGAAATATGTAGAAAAGTATAATCTGGAGATTTTCAACCCATTTCTTTAATGCTTGTCTCATGTCTCCTTAATGGAACAAATTACTGGAGTTAACATTATAAAAACAGGAATTAGAAACAACAATGAAGCAGCCTATGTACTAAACAGTGATCTGCAACATAAGAAAGGATGTTTGTAAATAATGTTTTTTCCTAAAGAAATGGAAAGGCTGCCATTTCTAGTATGGTGTTAACTTTTAAAGAGACTCTATTATTTTAGCAAATAAAGGAATAGGAGATCAGCCTAACTGGCATATGCAGGAGATAAAAATGGAATTTTGACTAACAGATAATATCACAGAACTTCTCTTAACTTTATTTAAAGTAATTTGTAGCAGGCTTTTCCCCTTCATTAACAAGAAGGTTAGAGAGGAAGAGCAGTTAGGGGTCCATTGGACCTTGACCATTCAGTGCTGGCACAATATTAGACACAAATCATCACAGTTTAGCACATCCTTAAACTATCATTATTGCTAGGGAACCGTTTTGAATTATGCTGGGAAACACATAATATGGCTAGCTATCATTAGATAAAAAGAAATTGACATAGTTACTGCTTCAAAGTCCCTTTCTGACATCTAAGGGTTGCCAAACTAGGCTGAAATGAATGGTCTGAAGGATTATAGGAGCTCCTGGGGAGTTTATATTTTTAACAAAGAGACAGAAATGCATTCAACATCTAAAAACATTGATATTACTCTATATTTTGCTTATCTCCATATATTTGCTAGTTTTGAATATTTTTGCTACATAGCTTGATCAGCTCACAGTGAGCATTTGATGCTTGCTATTTTAAAACTGAACTCTAACGCTACAAATTACATTTATATCCTTGCTGTATAGCTTTAATATAGAATGTAGACATTTATATCCAAAAAAGCAACCTGGAAATCTTGCAGTTGAGCTTCCCAGCTTCACCAGACATTTTCCCAGTCAGTGAGTTTCCTACAGGATCCAAATCGGGCACCATGTGTGCTGAGAAGTACAGTGGTATGGAGAGCAAGTTATTCATCTCATCTTTAATCTCTTCTGTGACCTAGTTGAAGAGTGTTCAGAAAAAGGCTTAATAGCTAAAATACTGAAAAGCTAACCAAAAGGCATCAACAAAAACTTAATTTTTTAGAAAATGTTTTGTGGCTTCAAACAAATACAAGATAATGGGCTCGGAGGACACTAATCATAGCCAACATGTTTTTAAGCTTTGAAATATTGTTTAGCTGTGCCCATTTAAAACATTTCTTTTACTTCTCTGTTCCTAAGATTGCTTCTGTCTTTGCTATGGTCCATTGCCTCTTTTCTCTACTTTTGGTTTGTGGGCATTTTGTACTTATTGATTTATTACTTCATATTCCTTAAGTAGCCACACTGGCCTTACCTGCCCCCTTCCTTCTTAAATCCTTGTTGAGCTCAATTTCAATTAAAGATGGGTTTGTGACATAGAATTGGGATCAGGATTTTGATTAGACAAAGTTTAGACTGTTTGTGTTCAGGTTTCTAACTTATGGACTTGCTTAATTCTAACCATATCCACCGAAGCCTATGTCTTTCTCTTAAACCTTGTTCTAAAAACTTGACACTAGATGGATGGGCATTATCATAACTAGCAGAGTACTAATTTCACTTGCTGCTTCTTTCAGGGTTGAGAGGTTACAGAATGCAATGCTCTTGGGTTTGTTCCTTAAATTAATTTCTATTTCTGTATATATATTTCTATTTCTGTAGCTTTATCCCCGGTATCGGTCCAATGCACTAAATAAAAAATGTTGCTGAAAACTAAAACGTAATATTCCTTTATTTGGGTATTATACGTAGATTATCTTCCTCATTCTAAGTGTAGGACCAGTTCTACTTCTTTGCTGTTTCATTTGTTTTTCATGGCTTTTAAATGAACATTTTGTGGCTCACTTGCAGTTTACAAGATGTAGCTCAGCTTTTTTCATTACACTGTATTTTCTCCCTAGTTCTTTTAGGCTCTTATTTGTTTCTAATATTGTGTATGGAATGGCTTTTCAATTGTGGAGACACAGAGCCTGAATGTGTTTTCCTCTTTATGTGAGCTGTGAGCTTGGTGATTAAACCAATTATTGTGCAGCATGTATAGGTGACATACCACAAACAGATCCGTTCTATATGTACTTACACACACAAATATAAATATAGGTCTAGACATAGGCATAGATGTAGGCATAGGCACAGATAGATACAGCTGAGAGGAAATTTCCTGGTGATAGCAACTTATAATTAAGACAGAGAAAAAAAAGAAAGAATTTACTTCCTTGAAAGAACAGTCTTTAGGGGACA
Source organism: Scolopax mira (assembly GCA_004320125.1). Classification (NCBI taxonomy): domain Eukaryota; kingdom Metazoa; phylum Chordata; class Aves; order Charadriiformes; family Scolopacidae; genus Scolopax; species Scolopax mira. Next base: position 29,953 of record BJBW01006216.1, read on the forward strand.
ATTCTTAATTTATGAAGGTTTATTAATTCAATGTACTAGCAGATAGGAGAGGAAAGCAGTCACTTTATTTGTGAGCCTTACAGATCAGATTTATGTAACAAAAAGATAATATAATCCCTTTGTTTAAAAGTAACTTCTAAATTTTAACTCAAAATTGATCCATTAGCAATGAATTGAAATTGACATAGAAAACTTGTGTGGTTTTGCTGTAAATAATCCATAACCCATGTAAACAGAAATCTATGCTAAATTATGAACATTTAGGAACTACTTTTATCGAAATCATCCTGTAGTAATAAAATGGGATTGGGAAAATTAAAGAAATGGGCATTTTGGTCATTGCTTTTGGTTTAGTATCAAAATAAATACAAGGGAGAAACAACACTTCTGACAGCATATGTGAACAAGCAACGAGCCAGTAGATAGATGACTCATCAGAGAGGTTCTGATAAAAATACACTGACCTCACTCTGACATTCAGTCAAAACCTCAACCTTTTATTGTTTGTATCAACTTTTCTTCAAAGTGTAGTAATTAAAAAAAACTCCACAAAGTAACAGATTGAATTTTATGTGGGGCCATTAATATCTCTGGTCAACTGACTTATTGACTTACCTATTAGCATATCAACTCACAGATTACAAAAGATTTTTGTATGTATGCATCATATTTAGAAGTTATTTAGAATAGCATTTAAGTCACTCCCCCAGTGCTACCGAGTTCAACCAGAATAACAAAGCTAGAAATCCATATCTATTTTTAAAACAGTGAGATACATTCTGAGGAGTTATGAACTGAGGTCTCAGAGCTATTATTTGTCCAAGACTCCCTTTTCAGCCTAAGTTCTTACAAGTTAAGCCCATCAGTTGAAACCTGAAATTCATCATCCCATCTCTGGTACCCAATACAAGTGTCTCGGGATAGCTGATGAAAAACTAGGCCAAAATTGAGAAGGCACCTAAAGCTACCCAAGAAGAAACTCATGGAAATAAAAAGGCCTGGGAGTGTTGACAATTGTCTCTTAAAAGGGTAATTTTACAAGAGTCCTTCTCCAGAAAGAGAGAGGATTTCCTCTAGGAAAGCTACGAGTAAATCTGAATAGTCTTCTGGGGGCACTTCTTCATTCGCTGAGTATAGAATTTCTCTAGAAAGATTGACCCCACTTCAATCAAGTGAACCTTTTTCCTAATTACCTTCTGTTTAAATATGGTAAGCTCTTCAAGTCAGGAGCTTCCTTTCATGTCTGTAAGCAACAAAAATACTTATGAGTATTAGATTAAATACATATTTTGCTTTTATTATTAATATCTTACTTCGTGGGAGAGTTAAACTCTGATTCAGTGTTCTGGACTCATTCCTTTTGAAGCCTGCAAGGAATAAACAGGTGTGTGGTCCAGCCAACCCATGGAATAAACTCCAAGGGTGTATGGAAGGAGAGAGCATCTTCCCCTTTAAGGGTGTGTGGCCAAGGACATTTTCAATGCAAAAAGGGGATAATAAGAAAAGAAGCCATAAACAAAAAGCTACAGAGACACAAGCCTGACAGAGAAATGTAATGGAGACAAAGACAAAATGGAGACCTGATGCCCTGGCAGGGGTGTCAAATGGACAGGGGAGGCCATGCTGGCACTCGGGGGATCTGTGACTGCTCGTGTGTATGTGAGCCCGGAGAATGATGAGTGTGCGCTCACACTAATGACCTTCAGTCTCTGCCAGCAGAAGAGGAGGAGAGGATGGGACTCTCTGTGCGTATCTCTGATGTGAGTCCTCACATCAGGTGCAGAGCATCCTACCTATCTAGCTGCCCACACCTGTGTCCTCTGTGTGTCCTGCATGCCTGGGACCTATGCTTAGCTGCCCTGCTGGATGAACCTGCAGACGAAGAGTGGCAGCCATGACATTCAGCAAGGGCAAAGACCCCAAGTCCCCAGGGCACCAGGTCCAGCTCCAGTGGTCAGGCAGGAGGAGTTTCTTGGCCAGGGCTGCTGAAGGTGGTGGCTAATACTAACCACCCTTAGCAATAAAACCAGTCAAATTTTTTAGGCAAATTTTTGATCATTAAATCTTCTGTTATTGCATGAGAAATAATTACACTCTCTTTTGGAATTAGTTTGAGGAATAAGGATCAATTAAGGTGCTCTGTAAATGATGTGCATTCAAAATTACTTTTGGAATAAAGTCCTTAACCTTTCCAAGAAACATTACTCCACATAATTTTTATATTTAGAAATAATTATACAGTGTCATATACATAAGTAAAAAAAAAAAAGTAATTATTTCTACAATAGATCTAAGTACAAAAAACGTTTTAAGGAAAATGGAAATGTCAACCTTTAATTAAGCTCATGTTGCACTAAAATTCCAAAATGTCTGTTTAATCAAAAGTAAATATTTCCTCAATGCAGCATAGACTTAGAATTTATAGTAAGAACTTACAACAAAAACAGGATAGAAGAGGAAAATTCCCACATTTTACAAGACTCATTCACTGTTTTTTCTGGTTTTATATTTCACTGCAATAAATATTTACAAAGATTAAATGATCACATAGAAACATAATTTTTCTCAGTTGCTTGCTTCTACTTTAATTTCAGAGAACTTGTTTCCAGTTGTCCAGACACAACAGACCAGAAAAAAAAATCCAAGTGTCAGGATCATCACCTTTCTTAGCGTCTTGGGCTACCTGATGCTATAGTCCTTAAAAAATAGAAGAGAAAGACCAGTGTTCCTCCTAACAAACATTGAGCACCTCATTTATGAACCCATTCTAGATTTTCTCTATAGCTAACCCTCAAATAAAACCGAGTAAAAGGAGGATTGTCCGATACACTGGAGAGTTGTGCTGCCATGCAGAAGGGCTTGGTCAGCCTGGAAAAATGGGCTGATGGGAACCTCATGAAGTTCAACATGCTCTTGGGGAGTGTGCTGAACATAACTGGCAAGGGTTTGGTATGGGGGGAGGGCCTTCAGGGGTGACCTCTGTTGGAGGAGGTCAAGGACTGCCCTGTGCTGGTTACAATTGGTTCCAGACAGCTCAGCAGCACAAAAAGTGGGCCTATTGTGTGCCAAAACTAGAACAAATCAGGTAAATTTATGGTGCCTCTGCAAAACCATGTTTAAGAAAGAGCAGTGATCACTAGGAGACATCAAAGAAATGCCAGGGTAGAAAGGACACCAGTGCAGGAGAGATGCCAAAGGAAAAAAGAAGACACAGGAGCAGAAGCAGGAGAAACCCAGGAGCTGGAGAAACGCCAGGGCTAGAAACCATGCCAACCATAGAATCCATCTGGAAAGCAGCTTTGCAGAGAAGGCCCTCGGGGTCCTGGTGAACAACAAATTGACCACGAGCCAGCAGTGTGTCCTTGTGGCAAAGAAGGCCAATGACATTCTGCATTGGGAAAAGCATTGCCAGCAGGTCAAGGGAGGACATCCTTCCCCTCTATTCAGCTCTGGTGAGGCCACATCTGAAGTACTACATCTAGTCCTGGCCTCTCTAGTATAAGAGAGACATGGGCATAGTGGAATGGGTTCAATGAAGGACCATGAAGATGGTTCGGAGATAGGAACACATGAGGAAAAGCTGAGTCAGCTGGGATTTGATAAGCCTGGAGAAGAGAGGACTGGGGAATCTCATCAATGTATATAATTACCTGATGGGAATGTGTAAAGAAGAGGGAGACAGACTGTGAGGGGTGTTCAGTGAAAGAAGCAACAGCAATGACCACAAAAAAGAAACGCAGGAAATTCCACTTAAACATAGAGAAAAAGTATTTTACTGTGAGAACGGTGAAACTCTGGAACAGGTTGCCAGAGAGGTAACTCAAAATCTGACTGGCTGTGGCCCTGGTGGCCTACTGTAGATAACTCTGCTTTGAGCTGGACTGCATGATCTCCAGAGGTTTCTTCCCATCTCAGTGATTCTGTAATTCTCTGATTATACAGCTAAAGTTATTTAAAAGGCTGTTTTTGTCATTTTGATAATGTTTGCAAATTTAGGTTGAATATGGTCTATGTGGTTCTTCTTTCTAGACATAGAAAACAAAAGCATCAGAGGATGAGGTAGTTAAGTCTTCTTTAATGCAACATCTTAGTGTTTGGAACACTCTTCCATGAAGTGGAAGACCTCTGTTCAGTTTCATCCTCTGCTTAAGTCTGTTGGAATCTACCATAACCTACCTCCCAAGAAATTCTCACAGAAGTGTCCTGAAGCTTGATTCTGGGATGCATTGCTCTTTCTTTTGCTGGAAGTCTTTCATTTTCTGGTTGTGCTGAAATGCAATAAGTGAAATGGCTTTGTCAGGCAGTTGTGAGGATAGTCATAAAAAAGGAGTTTCATAACTGAATTTAATTTCCCATTCCAAAGATTTATTTAAAAAAAAGGTGCCCATAAGACATGACTGGAGGTAACTCACTTGATGCTTCTCCTGGTAGAATATTCTGCTGGGAATTCAAAATGCAAGTTTAGCTCACCCTCATTGAGAGGAGGGCATAAAATCTGGATGGCACACATATTGGACAAGTTCTCAAGTGATCTTTCTTGATGACCTTATTTTAAACATTTTTGTATACTTGAGTGCTGAGTCAGAGTCAATTGTGAAGGTAACTATAACCTCAGGCTCTTACTCTATAAATTGTGTTGAATTCACAGAGAATGGAAAAATGAAAAGAACCCAAACAAAAACAACCGAAACCACAGACCTGTGATTTTCACTCAAGGTTTGTTGAGTGCTGTGGTCAACTGAAATGTTATTTTTCTTTTATGAACAAAGTTACAACATATGACTGCCATAGCACTTAAAATTATGTTGGCCTTGTGTGGAAGCACTGATGGCAATTCTACTTCCATTGACTATAAATTAATCAGTGCAGAAATTGCTGTTCTTTCTTCCTTCACCAAACTAACTTGAAGAGATGCTAACAACAGAACATTATGTACTTTTTGCTGTTCCTTTTCTCTTCCCATCTGATGGCATTTGCCCATAAACGCAGAAAAACGGATTTTCTATTAGCTCCTGCTAAACACATCAGCTATGAAATACACTAAAATAGCCATGAAAATCTTAAAGTGAATACAAAACCAGAAAATTTATGACAACAGAATATATTTTTAATTGCATATGGGCCTTCAGTGATAAAGAAAAGAAACACCATGGTTTAAGTTTGCTGATATTTGGCAAATAAGTCACACAGATGGAATGATAAAAGCACTGGTTTAAACCATAGACAAAATTAGATTATTTGGTGGATAAGATTGTATTTTATATCAAAGAAACCACTGCTTCATTCAGAAGTATATTGGAAAACTAGTCTTAATTTTTCTATTACTTTTACCATGCCAAAAAATGCATCAGCATTTAATCACGTTCCTCTCAGATTACTGAACGTTTCCCTGGATGCCCAGCCTCTTGATAGCTTTCTCTGGAGAAGGGGCAGGCAATCTGCTGCACTGATTGCTTTTTGGGTGTCTGCACTAATTCCAGAAGAGCCAAAGAAATTGGTTTTCAAAAATCCAGTCCTGATGGAAAGGGGTGTTTTTATCTGCACCCACAGCCGTTCAAGGCACAAAAAACATCCATCATTTTGAGGTTATTGGAGATACTGGTATCTAGTCTTTAACACAGGGCCCAACATCCTTCCCTGAGATGACACATATTCATCTTTCAGTCTGCATTAGTAAGCATACAGACTGGACATAGCCCCAGCAGGCACACAAGAAACGAGAACAAGGACAGGCAACAAAGGAGGGTCATAAAAACATAACTCTGACATTTAGAGACAAAAGCTGGCAGGTGAAACTTTGTCTGCAGATAAAAACAAGCTGGGTACATAAAGGATAAGAAAAAAGGACTCACAGGCATGCTAGTAATAAAAGGAGATTCAGAGAAAATGTGGCATCTTTTTGGATGGGGAAGAAAACATGGTAATGAATGATAGAGAAGAGACTAAAGTACTCAATACTTTTTTTGTCTTCAACTTCACGTTCAAAATTGGCTTCCAGCCATTCTCATGTACTTTCAGAAATAGAGAGGGGCAACCAACAGTGGGGGAGCAACAGATTAGGGGCTTAGAGAAGCTGTTAGCAGTGAGATCCATGGGGCTGTATGAGATTCATTCAAGGGTGCTAAAATAGCACATGATTGTGACAAGGTTGTCTATCACCTGCAGAAAGTAGATGACAACTGGAGGAATTCCATGCCAGCTGGAAAAAGTCTAACACTATGCTTATCTTCATAAGAAGTAGGAAGGACCTTGGGAGCAATAGGCTAATCAACCTTACCTCAGTCCTTGGAAAGGCCTTGGGACATGTCTTCTTGCAATCCATTTGGAGTTACTCAAATGACAATGTGTGAATAAGGTACAGGCAGCTTGAATTTACCAGCTGCAAACCTGCTTGATCAACATGATTGTAAGTAGATTAGCAGGTGATGATAAATTAAAGGGCTTGGGTAGAGGGATGAGCTGTGTGTCTTTAATCCACAGGGAAGTTGAGAAACTTGAGGGCTGAAACCTCACAAGGTTCAGCAGAAAGAAGTTCTGCTCCTGGGGCAGAATAACTCCATAATGCTACCAGGTTAGGGAGAAGCTGGAAGCCTCTTAACAGCCTGCTGAAAAGGACTTGGAAGTTACAATGAATCTGAGATTGTAAGTGATCCAGTGATACTACACATCTCGGTGATGCTGAGATTGAAATGAGTCTTTCATCTCTCTTCATGAGGTATGGGAAGAAACTGATCATGGCTTTGGTGATCTCAATGTGAAAGATGCTGATTTGATATCTTGCATTTTTTCATTTCCTGTGAAATTTTCATGTCCTTGGACAGGTCAGTAATATTTATATTAACTTTAAAAAGGTAAGATCTCACCAAAATAGCAATCACTTCTAACTTTGTATTTAATACCCACCTAAAAAAATGCAAAATTAATTTAATTGAGAGAATGAAACATACCTTTAAACTAGCAAACTGAAGTGTCTTGGGATTCAAAGGCCAACATAGCATAATTAGCTGCATGCTTTTATTTATTAAAAGTCTCAGGCCTCTGCAGAGGAGGTCTGGTTTAAACTAAATTCCAACTGTGCTCAGGAAGGTCTTGGAGGTGTATTGGCTGATCAAGCCTGTCAGGTACAGTTATCACAATTAAATAGTTAAGTTGTCACACCTGTTCCTTTTACCATGCTACTTAATTTACTAATATAGAAGTAGTGAAAGGGGCTGAGAAGGCCCAGTAAAGAGAACAAAGCCCACAAGGCAACATGGCAAAAGGAAGCTTTAAGAAAATAGGAAAAGGTCTGTAGCTTAGTGCTATGTCTGAAGTATAAAAGACTTTACATTACTTTTATTTATGTTTTACAAATAGCAAAAGTGATCTGGTAGGATGAAACATTTTCAGGTCATGACATCATGTGACCCAGACAAATTATACCTAATGGCCTTAAATTCAGGGCCAGCAACAAAGACTTAGCACATGTCTGACCAGCATAGAGTGACTGACAGTGTGTGCTCACACTTAGAATCATAGAATGGTTTGAGTTGGAAGGGACCTTAAAGATCATCCAGTTCCAACCCCCCTGCCCTGGGCAGGGACACCTCCCACGAGACCAGGTTGCTCAGCCTTGAACCCTTGCAGGAGGTTCACAGGACAGTCTTAAAAAAGGACAGATTCAGAAAAAAAGGAAGCCTTGTGATGTAAGGCTTGAAAAGCACACTCTATCCAGCCACTCAGAACGGAGCTATGGAGGTCACTTGTCATGGATAACGGGTACTAACCCAGTGTGGGAAACAAAAGTTTAAATCAGTCCTACAGAGAAGTGTATGAGATAGCATAGCTGCTAGAAGTTGAAGGCAGGCCACTTCCCTGAGGACGAAAATTAAACATTGGAACAGTTCATCAAAAAAGGTGGAGGAACGTTACACTCTCACAGAGATATTGAATTTAATTTTAAAAGACAACCATTGATCCATCTCCTGGGAGCAATCCCGTAGGCAGTGTTCAGAGCAAGCCTGCACACTATGCAGTCCCACAGCAACACTTGAGTTTCTGTGTGCTGAGCTGCCCCTGTAAAATGACGTGACACATCAGACTGGGTCAGAGTCCTCAGTGCATGACCTGTCATGTCCTATGCTCAGATCTTGGCCAGGATCCCAATACCAGTGAGTCTCTGTAGAGGTACCACAGCAAATCAAGTCCCATCTTGGAGTCGCATGTGCTGTTAGTGAGCATGTAGGGAGCTAATTCTAATTTGGGGGCATTATAGGCTGCTTTTGAATTTCCTCTCATCGCTGTCTTCGCACTATTTTTTGGACAAAAAGACTTCTCAGATTGAGAAGTTCTCACTTATCTTCTACTGCTCAGGTTGTATGTTAAAAACAAGCAACCCCTCCTTCCCCACACCAGCCAAATGCTTTTGCAGAGTGTGTGGTGGGTAACTAACTGTTGGCAGGCAACTGGAAATGCCCCTGCTGTGGCTGTGAATAGGAGAGTTAGAGTTAACACTTTAATGATTGCTAAGATCTGACAACAATAAAAGGGGACAATTAGAAATTATTTAAAGAGCAGGCTGTCGTCATAAAATGTAATTCCAAGATACAGTTCTTTCTAGTTCTCTTCTGAACTAATAAATGTTTTCTGGTTGTCCAGGCCTAGGGTTCCTACCAGCCCGCAGTGGGTGTGCTAGGACATTATTAACACCGTAAGTAACCTGTTAGCTACGGTTCCTAATAAAGGGGTTTTAGCAAACTCAGAGGCTTTGTCTGTCATAATTAATGGCAGGGATTGACTGACACTGTGTAAACTGAAGGCCAGCTAAAACACACAGCTCACCACAAAACCACAATGTGGACAAATCTGAACTACCTGGGGAGTGATCTACAGCATGTGCCAGCTCCTGAGATGGGCCTGGGGCACCGCTATTATGCCCAACCATGCCAGGGCCAATGCTAAGATATTAATGGCAAGGAGAATAGTGTCTTGGTGCAGTCCTTTTAAAGGACTAAATGCCCTTATAGAGGAAGGCAGGATATCTCAGCAGAATAACAATAACAGCATCATTGGTTGGTGGAGAAACAAATTGGTTTTGGTACTTTACACTATTAGGTAATGGGAAATTTAATTAAAAATTAAGAAACTTGTCCAACCTTTGGATTTCCTGGCCCTAATTTAGCCAGGTCTGTTATAAAACCTTTCGTTTATGAGGGCAAATTACATTCTGTCTGTGACCTAAGGAAACTTTTCATTCCCACTTCAGCTGTGCAGACAGAAGCATGGTCACCATCACCTCTGTTTCAGTAATGGCTATGTGCCAAAGGAATATGGAAAACATAAAAAAACTCTAGGCCATGTTCTTTTCTCCTCTTCTACAACACCTCAAAAAAAGAAAGGAATTCTTTATTTGAAAAGGTGGGGAAACTTTTGCATAGAGCATGATCAACATTCATAAGAAATGCATTTCATCTTAGATAGTTAAAATAATTCACAAGATTTTCAATTCATTAAATCTGATGTTAAAACTTGCAGAGTAAGCTACGTATGTCCAGATCAGTGTGGAACCAGCAGCTATTAGTTCTTAGAGTAATAATTAACATTCATACTAGAATTCCCTCCAGAAAGAATATTGTTGCTGTTTACCTTTTGGTATCAGTGGATTTTAAGTTAATTTTTACATGAAGTGTTACATGAAGTACAGAAGTACTTTGCTGCAGGCAATACTGATTCAGTGCACTGGAATTTCTTTAAAACTGTCAATTTTCAGAGCACAGAAAACATATGACTAATTGAGATAGATACAAGGAAGCATTGGTTTTGGAGATCAGTTCTTGACTTCATAGTTTGTTAGCTGAAGTAAATGAAGAAGAGTAAAGAGAGAAAAAGGGGGATAAGAGCTAGGGATATTAATAATATAATAAATATCAACTCTTAAACTTAAGATGACTGCTGTTAAATAAAAACAACAGCTGGCAAATACAATCAGCCCACAACACAGAATGAGTGAGGAATGGGAACCCAATGGGTTCCCCCAAAAGGCGAGCATCTGTTTTCTTATCATCCTTCCTCAACTACCAGCTGGAGCAGAGAGATGCTGCAGCTTGTTTCCTACCCCTTTAACTCTCCTGGCATTATATCTCCTACCTCCCTACTGTTGCACTTGCTTTTGTCTCCTTTAGGCTGCTTCTTAGCTCACCCAGACCAACCCCTAGGAGCCAGCTGGGATGGCTGGGAGGAAGGGGGATTAGATGGAAAAACTCGACTCATGTGAGAGATTAAAAAAAGAAATATAATAAAAAAAATTGCTCACCCTGTCTTCCAACAAAAGAATAAGGGCTATCCAAGAAAACTAGAGGGTGGTTGGCCTCTCCAAATGCAACAGTAGATCTTATCAGTGCAGGTGTAAGCTGCGAAAGTCCCTGTGTGAAAGCGATGAAAAGATGCAAATGCTAAATTTCATATAGCTCAAAGCAAGCTGTTAGATCTATCCAGTGAAGTCCATGTGTCAGTGAGGGTTTATAAAACCCACCTCTTGATAAAGAAATCTGGAGCTGCAGAGTGCTGAAAGTTCAAAAAGCATTCTGATGTCCTTGTAGCCTGGGCATCTCCCGATGGCTGTTGGGGATGATGCAGACCCAGATGGGCCGATGCACTCACTCTTCCTGTTCTCCTGGTCTGTATTACCCTCATGTTAAAAATTGCTAACAGTTTGCAGACTCCCTCTCTAAAGCTCAGATAGCTGATCCCAAAAAAGTAGCAGAAGACGAACAGCAAATATGCCTCCTGCTTCTTATTTTTCGCTGTAGCTGCTGCAAAGGTGACAGAATGTGGCCCAGCATTTCTCCAGCAAAAATAAGAAAACAGAAGCAAACACTTTGACCAGATATGTTCTTCTGAAAGCAGTCCATTTCAGTGCTTGCACGAATACTGATGAGCACTGAAATGAGTTTCAGCTGCCTTTTCCTGTGGAAAATATCCCTGGATCTTGTATGGGAATGAAAACAAAGAGATCACGCAAATCATAACTGCATGTAACGAAGTGAAAAACATTGAGCTTTGGGTTAGATTAGCTATTCAAACATCTGCATAACATCCTCAAAAACTCTTTGAATGCAACTTGTTTCTTCAAATGTTCAGCTGAAGATGTTCAGTAAAGATTTAGGAGCCATATGATGGAGATAGCTAAACTTTAGCACACGCTGTATCAGAAAATGACTGAAATGTATCCTGTAAAGCTATTAGATTTTTAAAAATGCCACATGGAAAAATATATGTTTATGCAAATGTTCCCAAATAAGATTATTTTGCATAAATTTAACAGGGATACCTAAACTTTTAAAATTACTGTAGCCACTGAAGAAATCTTTATATGTTGTAATTCTCTTCCAGTAAACTGGATCATTTTGACCTACAGATAAATGTGAGATGCTATTGCATGAATTTAAAGGTCATGGCATCACAGGCAAAGTGATTTCCCAGCAATGTGTCCTGTGCCCTTGGCTTTATTATGATTTGCCCATTCTTAATGTCTCTGTTTATCTGTTTGGTACCCTTGCTGGGTACATCATTCATTTTTAGAGCAAATGTTACAAATAAAAGGATCATTCTTTGAAAACGGAAATCTGAAAGTTTGAAAGATTTCCTGCCTGCCTAAGAAAAAAATTCACTAAATATCAGTGAAAAGCTATCTCACTTTTACTGTTTAAGTATGTCTGTACATATTTAACTGTAGGATTAATCTGGTTTGAATATTTCATTTGGCCTCAACTAATTATCCATAACGCCTTTGTAGAAAACTATAAGAGTTGTATTGATATAGACGGGTCTAATCTCCTGAACAAACAAGTAAAATGGCAATTTTGAGGAGGAAAAAAAGTGAGTATTTACTCAAAATATGAGTACCTTAGTCTCTTAGGCTGTATTTTTAAGAATAGTGATATTAAAAATGCATAATATAACTTGTAGAAATGTCAACCTCTGTATCACATAGGTCAAAAACCAACAAAAACTTAGGACATTTATATCAGTCTTTGAAAAAAAAGTAAATCAGGGAAGACGACAAAGTTATACAATCACATTTTTAATAACAAACCATTTTCATTCTCCAGACACTAGTGGGGTGAAAATTTTAAATCAAGGTCCCTACTTACTGTGGGTTTTATTGTGAAGAAATCAAGAATTTGCCATGTAAGCCAAGAGAGCTAGTTAAATCCCTCCTATTGCTTTTCTAATTGCATATTTTGTATCAAATAGTGTACCAGAGCAGTACTTCCAATTTCTGTTATAAATTGCTATGAAGAGGTTTTATTGAGCAAACATTGATATAAACTTTGACGGTTACAATGAGAAGGCATTTAACTGTGGGTTATATGGTGGGGTCTGCACCTTTGTGATTGAACACAAAGATTAAACCGTGGGTCTTAGCTGGGTGCTTTCATTTAGCAAAGATGCAGGTTTCTTGTTAAAAGATAGTGATGATGAAATGCTTTTGTATGTGTTTTATAATGAAGAGTTTAATGTGCAGACAACAAATAGATTGAGTAAGTCACATGCAGAGAGTTTAGAACAGAGGTTTGATCAAGCCCTACAGACACTTTAAACCTTCATACTCACCATAAAGGCAGTGATTGGAGTCCTCTGAAGTGTTTCTGAACTCACTCACTTTGCTTACTGCAAAGAAGGAGGCTGAGGCCAGAGGAATCTACGTGCATAAATGTTGTTAGCTATGTCCTACATATATTGCATTCAAAGCAACCACAGTCTCTAGAATATAAACTTCTATATTTAGAACCACTGTTCCCTACATGCATCCTGTTTAATCTTTTATCTTCTGAAGTCTACATAGAAGAATGATATTAAGGATCCATTATCCAATGTAATTTTCTTCCCCAGTGGTATTTATGCTTCTACTGTTATCTCAGCTGTGTTTCTTTCTGTGGAATTTGGAAAAACTTCAAGGAAATCAGTGCAATTACTCCAGATTAATGTTGTTATCGCTTATATCCAAATGTTGCTTTTAGTCATGTAAGATGTCTAACTTTCTTGCACATTCTCATTTCTATGTAATGGCAAAAAGAAACCATTATCAAAATAAAGTAATGGCGTGGAGCCTTGTAATAGTCCTGAGACATAGAAGAGGTAAAAAATTGAGACATCAATTCTGGTGACCCTGACATCTTTGCTAGTTATAAGTAGCTCCATCGAATTCAGAGAAGTAATTGGTAGCAGAGTAAAGCTATTGAGTGAGAGTACTCAAGTGTAGTGCAAGTACTCTGTGGTTGCATGATCCAACAAACCAAAATTCAGGAAAGTTTCTTCAGAACTTGTGTCTCCAGGGTCACAGAATGCTTAGAGTATAACTGGAAGCATAAGAAAAGGAAAAGCAAAGGGACCGCACCAGTTGTTAGAATCAGTCAAGTCCTTAAATCCCTTTTTAATTTGTGAATTATGTTTTGACTGCGTGTGTGTACACAGAAAGAATGACATGAAGAATGAGAGTTAAAAAAAAAAAAAAAAAAGGGTAGGTTTAACTGAACCACTCTACAAAATGCAGAGTGGTAACATTCCTATTTCTGCCTCTCTCTGACTTTAGTGTCAGAAGTCATGTATTACATTTTATTAAGACACTGTAAAATTGCAGTCATGCTCCCAGGCTGTATATGAAAGGAACTGGAGATGCTCTATGGTCTTTTAAAGTTCAGAGGAAAAGGTGCAAAATGAAGGCTTTGCTAAGCAGAAAAAGGGGATGAAAGATGAACAACCATACTTATACTTGTATAAGTACCAGACAGTATTTGTAGGAAGAAACTGCATGTGAAGAAGTGAGAAGGAAGACTCCCACAGAAGTGGAAGATCAACAACCATGACTTCATGGTACGCTGACTAGACTGATAAACTGTCTTGCAAAGTATGAAAACAGGATGTTGATGGCCAGAAGACATTTGTGTTCCATCATAACAACTACAACAGGCAGATAAAATCCTACCATTCCTTTTTACAACTGCAATTCAACATCGCTCAGGTACAAATGTCAGAATAGAAGTGAGTTGGGCTTTGTGTTTATTTGTGTTGGGATCCTGACATTACAGAACTGAAATAAACTTCATAAAAATGAAACATCTAATCTCTTTGTAGAATAGAGCTTGCTCTCGGTTTCTCTTCATCCCAGCCTTCAGCCTGACATACTTGTATCAACTGGGAAGGAGTGGATTAACTTCTGGGTAAAAGGGAAGAAGGTCCTTTCAAGAGCTGACTCTGTCTCTATACCTGACTTTTCATGTGACCTTGAATGAGCCATTCACAGCTAAATTTTCCTCTTATGCTTTACTCACAGTTTACATTAAAATGACTCTTTCGCCTTCAATAATGTAATTAGAATTAATTTCCCCCTTCTGAGGCCTGAATTAATTTTATCTAAATAGTGTTTTATTTTCTATTAGCTCCATTCATCTTAACTGAGCTCCTTACAGTGCAAACTTAACTGTTGCTAAGCTGTTCCACTTTCTGCCTGGTGGAACTTCACCCACAAAAATGATGGTAGAAATGGCAATCTGACTCAGGGAGCTACAGTAAGACTAATTCATTAAAGCCTTTAAAATACAGTTCATAGATGAGTAAAACCTCTGTGTAATCTGGTTTTAGGTAGGTGCAGTAATAGTCTTTTTGCCTCCTAGGTGGAGCTAAAGCACTTGTCTGCTGTACCTTGGCTTGTGGGATGGAGGAAAGCAAGCAATGTGACAAGTGTCATTGCCTTCTCTTGCGTTTAATGATTAGCATTACCTGCAATTTTATACATTCCTAAGAACACATTTTACAGAACAATCACAGAAATGTTTGGTCTCCATTATGCAAGGACAATCTTTTGTGAGTGTAAATTAGTCTAAAGTTTACAAAGCCTTTTTTCCACATCTCTGCTCACTAGATGTATGTTTCTGCAAACACTGCCAGGTATCCAGTTCAGCTTTCTGGAAAATTAATGCTCAGTTTTCTTCCCCCTAGTCCCCATAAAGGACTTCTGACCCCAGGACAGAAACTGAATATCCACTCTAGATGAGACCTTATAAAGGAAGAGGTGCCACAATGTTGAAAGCAAGGAATTTGAAAATGAAACCTACAAAAAAAGAGAGGCTCATCCTGAGCTGAGCGTAGGCACAAAAGCAAAGCAAACCCTGCAGCTTTATTGACTTGCAAGCAAACACAACCTAATAAAAAACTAGCAGAAAACCCCAGAAGAACAAATGTGACAGCGCCAATCTCATGCATATCCTATTTCTAGGAAGGTCATACAATGTCAGGAAAAGGGGATTTCTTTTTCAGAGCTCTGGTGGAACTTCAGTTAAGCTGTAAGCACAGGTTTGGGTCTGTATCTGTCAATGTAATTTGGTACCATTCAGTAGACTAATTCATTTAATTTTTACAATCTTGTTTGGGGTGCACATCAGTATGCAGTGCACTCTGTATGCCCACAGTTTGGGGTCAATAGACCGAGTGAAGAAATGGAGGAGGTCTATCAAAAAACCACAGGGTGAAAGTGGAAAGGGAAGAGCCAAAAGGTCTTTATACTGTACAGAAAAAGACTTACAACCAGATGTGACCAGAGTCTAAAAACATTAAAAAAATAGTAGCTCCGAAGATGATTAAGGAATTGGAGTAACTTCCTTATCTGGAAAGGGTCAAGGAGCTGGGAGTCTTTATCCTGGACAAGCAAAGGCTGAGGGGAGACCTTATTTATGTTTATAAGTATCTAAAGGGTGGGCTGAAGGATGATGGAGCTGGACTCTTTCCAGTGGTTTCCAGCAATAGGACAAGGGGCAATGGGCACAAGCTGGAACATGGGAAGTTCCACTCAAATATGAGGAAAAACATTAGGGTGAGGGTGACGGAGCCTTGGAAGGGGCTCATGAGAGGTCATGGAGTCCCCTCCTCTGGAGATCTTCAAGATCCGCCTGAGTGATGTGCTCTAGGAGTTCCTGCTTTAGCAGGGGAGTTGGACTAGATGATCTCTAGAAGGTCCCTTCCAACTCTGACAATTCCATGATTCCATGAAAAGATTTTTTTCAGAGTCCAAGAAGAGAAAGAAGATCAAGAAGCGTGTGGTGCCCCACACACCAGTTGCAGGCTAGTGTCACCTAGCACCTGGGAAAAAGATCCTGGCTATCTGGAAGATAGAGGAGGAAGTGAAACTACCAAAGCAAGTTGGCAAAGCAGAGAAACTCCAGGAGAAAAGCTGGAGGGAAAACCTTAAGGGAAAACCTTTCATACGGGTTACTGATCTTGTGTCTATGCTCCTGGACTTATGGAACAAAAAGATCTGAACTGCAGCCAAAAAGGCGCTGCTGGATCTTTATGTCTGGCATCTGGCCTGTCTACATTGCTTGTGATTTTAATGACACTAATTTATGGCAATACCTTATGGCAGTTTTTAATTATTTAATTTGCTGCTTAAGATGATTTTTAATTATTTAATTCATGTTTGTTCCCTTATGTTGCTGTGTATAATAATCTATGACACTGATCCTGCAATGACTTCCTTATTGCTGTGCCTCTTTTCCACTGTAGATCTACTTAAAGGGTCTACACATACGATGTAGAATTTCCTCATTTCTTTGAATCAAGCAATAATTATCTATAAAAAATAAGCACCGAATATATTTTAATTCAGGTCTATAGAGATTTTTTTAACTCTCTAATATGAGTAACATGCAACACACTTGAACTAATCTATGGAGATCATTTTAATGCAGCAGAACAGAGTGGAAATTTATTAATGTGAATGTGCAAATGTGGTATATTTGCTTTGTAATGAGTAGAACATGTAGGACAAGTCATCTATAAATCGATAGGTAGACAAATCTGTGTACCGATAAGTTCTACTTCCTGTGGGCTTGCAAAAATGATCCCTTTTTAAATATGTTTAAATCCAAGGGGTTTTACTTACCCTGTTCTTCTTCCCCCATGGAGTTTTCCCATCTTATTTATAACAGAATCCATGTGTCTTAGAGGAATTAACATTTTTAAATTACTACTTGATAAAGCAAAACAGATATTTATGTTGTGATGCCAATCATATGTTATGGAAACTGAAGTATTTGGAAATCAAGCTCCAACTTTAAAATGGGACATACATGATGATAGTGTGACTACGTATGGGCTTATGTTCATATAGGTATTAAAATGAGATTTTTAGGCAAGGGCATTATCTCTCCTTGAATTTCCTTGTGTGAAGTTGGAGTGGCTGTGTGACACTTTGTTTTGATATGGTACAGCATGTTCTACAGGAGTGCACATCCCAACCCTGCTCATTCAGAGCACTGTGTACAGTAGGTTTCCCAAGTTAATGTATATGTTTTAAACACAGACCAGGTTGCTATCTGGAACCTGAGGCCACAAATTTCCCTGTAAGAGTTGTACCTCAACTCCAGACCTTCTAGTTGAGTGGTATTATGCCAGAAAGCAGAATCACATGAAATTCAGGCTCCCTTTCACTATTTCAATGTATTTCCTCCTCCAAGAATGAACCTTGTCATTCTCCTCTGGCAAAATCAGTACTGAGGGCTTGGCCAGATTCTCAAACACAGCAAATGCAGTTCATACCATCTGTTAGACCTCATGAAACAGCAGAGACAAAACTCTCTACCATCATGTTTACTTCACTTGTTCTTCAAAACATCTAGGCTTATGTATGCCCAGATGTTTTCTTTGTTATTTAAATATAATTTAAATATGTTTTCAGAAAAACATGTGCCTGAGGGATTAGAATCACATTAGTGTATTGCACTCATTGGAATTCAAACAGTTTACATAAAGAGAGAGAGAATTTATCCCTGTCCTTTGACAGAGCTGCCATGGAACCAGTTTGCACTTGGAATAGGGAGTGTCAATGCATGTTGAAGGCTTAGCTAAGAAACCAAGCCCATAGTCTAATCCATAGCTGAGCCCAGCTGAAAATTAATGTTAATTAAGCTGCAATTACTTTATGAAAAGATTTGCATCTCAATTGATGATTGAAGGAAGCAAACATGGAACTGATGTCTGGAATCACTGGGCTACCCAGCCATCATGGCCCACAGATACAGGGCCTTGAGATTTACTGTAGTCTCTTTGAAGTTGAATTCCTTAATTCCTAAAGGGAGCAGCAATTCCTGAAGGAGGAAATAGGAAGAGTATTCAGAGTTCTATTTTCATGTCTATTACTTCAACTGAAGCTGTAACAAGTTGGCATTTGAATAAAACACCTGTTTTGATAGGAAAAGAGATTCCTCCTCTGCTATAGACTAGCTGTCAGGCACCGCTTGGTTTAGCAAGACCTTCAAAGAAGAAAGAAAGTGCGATCCATGGGGTAGCCAAACAGGTATGAGAAGCAGAGCAAATAGACAGCATGCAGGGACTGAGACTCCTGGGAATGCTGGTGTTACAGATTAAAATGCTGCACAATTTATGAGCTAGAAATCGGAACACAGATATGCTTATTGAAAGGTTTGAGATCATAAAATTAAGTGCTAAAAAAGTAAATAATAGCTTTACAGCCATAAGAACGATGCTCAGAACACTGTAACAGTGTTAAAAATATTTGATGACAGAAACAGCAAGGAGATAATTGGGTGGGTGTTTTGCCTTATCTTTTAAAACTAAAACCAAGAATGAGGAGAGACAGTAGATACGCTGCGGAGCTGGGCATTCTGGTATTCACATTAAAAATCAAAGATAAAACCTTCATTATTATGAAGGAGCTTGGTCATTTGTGAGATACAATGGTCCGGCTTCTAGGAGAGGCTGTGGAAAGAAAGTGAGCCTTGCCTTCAAACTTCAAAGGGAATTGGCAGGGAAAGATCAAAATGATGGTCAAAACTATGATACTGATAAATTTATAAGGTCAAAGGTGAAAAAAATCCAGGACTAGGAGACAACAAAACTATATTGTATCTAATGAAAAAATAAAATGCTTAGGTCAGCCTGGAAATATTTTCTGATTTTTTTTTGGCTCCCACAATTTCTTACATATATTTTTTAAGAAAAAATTGGGACAAACTTTCTCACACCTGTGTCATGTAGAAAACTGCAAAATAAAAAAAGTGTTTGAGAGAACTAGTAAATATATCCATTTTTTCACAAGAAAATGACATTCTGTTATCATGAAAGATGACATGTCATTCTCCCAT
>BJBW01006217.1:303-30192 GCA_004320125.1 Scolopax mira
AGATGCAGGACCCTGCACTTGTCTTGGTTGAACTTCATGCAATTTGCATGAGGTCACCTCTCCAGCCTGTCCAGGTCCCTCTGGATGGCATCTCTTCCCTCCAGCATGTTAACTGCGCCAACAAACTTGGTGTCATCAGCAAACTTGCTGAGGTGCACTCTGTCCCACTGCCCATGTCACCGACAAAGATGTTAAATAGTACTGGTCCCAGTATTGACCCCTGAGGAACACCACTCGTGACTGGCTGCCACTCGGACATTAAGCCATTGACTGCAACCCTTTGAGTGCAGCCATCCAACCAGTTCCTTATCCACCAAGTGGTCCTTTGAACCCATGCCTTTCTAATTTTGAGACCAGTATGTCATGTGTGGGACAGTGTCAAATGCTTTGCATAAGTTCAGGTAGATGACGTCAGTTGCTCTGCCCAAGTGTGTGGCAGTATCATAAAAGGCCACCAAATTTGTTAGGCATGATTTGCCCTTGGTGAAGCCATGTTGGCTGTCTCCAGTCACCTTCTTTTTTTTCACATGGCTGGAGTAATAATCTTATTTAATATGCAGTAGTAAGCCAAAAAGAAAAACAATACCAGGTTATTGGGAGAGAAATTAAAAAAAAAAAAAAAAAAGAAATAAAAGAGAAAATATTATTAAGGCACTGTGTAGCTTCTTAGGAGTGGTCACATCTTGAATACTACCTCTCCTTACGTCAAAAACCATGAACTAAACCTGGAAAAGGTATAGAAAGGAAATATGCAAATAGCCAAATGTGTACATTTAAACTTCAAAATGGAACGATGCAAAATGCTATGGAGAGAAATCCTACAAATGCAGGATTTCCATGGTCATCCATTAACTAAATTATGTCCATCAGGTAAGGATTTAAACTTAGCTGAAAATAAGGATAAACTCTTTGAAAACTGATACTTAGGAATTGACCTACTCCTCTGTATCAGTGACTGTCATAATTGATTCTTATCATAATGCTAATTTTTGCAGTTGTTGAACTACTATTATTAGTGAAAATTTCAACATCACTTACATGGTCAAATTTGTTGTTTAATTTTTACCTGGAGAAAAAACAGGTTTTAAGTACTGTAACGAAAGCTATAGATCTGACATCTGGTCTTTATTTGAGTGAGTTTGCAGAGCTCTAATTTCTGCAATGTCTCTCCTACACAGCATTCACACAATGCTATAAAAAATGGATCACCTTGTGAAAAATCTCTGCACAACACTGTTTAAAATCCTTTGAACCTGGAGAAGGCAAAAGGAAGGGTAATTGCTTAGCTGCCGCAAAATGAGGCTCAAGGCTACCATTATTTAAAGAGTGCTGCCCGCTAGCCAAGCCTTCAGCTACTAAATAGAGCTGCTTTCCTTCTTTATATCTTCTATAAACTTGTAAAGGACTGAATACGTTATGTATAAAAATGTGTCTTTTCATTCTGTGAAATTGTAGTTACATCATAACTGATGAATGAGTGGAAATACATACACAGTAGAACATTTACTCATTATTAGAAAACCTGAAAGCAATGTTTCATTCTTTTAGATTACTCTCCTTTTTACTTGCTTTTTCTGGTAGATTTTCCTATGTGGTGAGATTAACAACATTTTAATCATTTTTATGGAACTTCACTGGACTCATTCCAGTCCATTCCATGTCTGAGTCTCTCTTGCATAGGGAAGCCCAGCACTGGTCACAGCAATCCAGGTTTATCTCACTAGTGCTTAGTAGAGGGAAAGGATCACCTCCTGTGACTTGCTGGCAAAGCTCTTTCTAAAGTGAATTTATCAGTTTTTTAAAACATTTTGTGTTTTTGATCAGGATGTTTATGAATGTAGAATTTACAAATGGTACTGGATCATTTTCTAGATACACATCAGCAACAAAAACCACTGTTTTCTTTAAAAGAAAGCTTCTTGTCAGCTGTCTATGCTGCTAAGAAACAGATTAGCCCCTAGACCTCCTGAAAATATATTCTAAATTGTTTTCTTAAATTGTTACTTTCTTTTCCCCATTTTCTTCACAATAAGTCAAATATATTTTTGAACAATTTATATTTTAAGAAATTTAAAAGCACAGTTTTCCTTCTTTGGTATTAAGGAAGATAAATAGCACAGTAATATATAAGACAATGGGAACAGTATGAAATAGAACAGTAGAGTAAGAGTCAACATGGTAATACTTTTTTGCACACCTGAGTTGAAATGAATGCTGACATGCTGAAAAACTCATACTGTTCATATGCTATCATCTGTAGCTATTTTGTGTTCTGGTACCATCTAGGATTCTTATGTGCAAGATGCATCCCAAATGTAACACAAAAGAGCACTCTTTGCTTCCAGATAAAACAGATCATGTTCATTCGCAAATTATTTGAAACCTTCACTATTTTCCAGAGGTAGTTAAAATCTTTATTTGTTAGGGTATTTCTTGTAATACTTGTGGAATATGTAAAGTCCTAATGTATGCAAAATAACTTTGATGATAGTCCATAAATTCTCTTTAATATGAAGTCTTTTATAACTGCAGTGAGTGACTCAATTGCTATTTTGAAACAAAGGGCAGGTACTTCCAAATCTTCATTAAATTTAAAGGTAAAGGAGTAAAGGTACTAATACAATCATCTACACTGACTTATTTATCTTGGCTGAATCATTTCTCCCTGTGAGAGAATCTTGTACTGATTCTAAAGACTTGAGGTTAAATGCGAACATCAGTAGAAAGGTACTCTGTACCATAAAAATATACCTCTAAAGCCTGGATTCTAACTTAAGCCATCAAAAATACGTGTAGTATAAGCTACACAAACACGGGTTTGCTTTTGTGATCAGTGAGGTACGGTCATTTGAAAGCTGCTGGCTAAGCTAGATGGAACAAATTATCCACAAAGTATACATTTATCTAAATAACTAAATTTGTGAAGTCTAAAAGTAGATGAAATGCAGCCCTCCAAATACGAGTATTTAGGGTTTTTTCCTCTGCATCTGTGACAAAGTAATAGATTATCACA
Organism: Scolopax mira; assembly: GCA_004320125.1. NCBI lineage: Eukaryota > Metazoa > Chordata > Aves > Charadriiformes > Scolopacidae > Scolopax > Scolopax mira. The sequence continues at coordinate 3,317 of BJBW01006217.1, forward strand.
CTCCACTGACTGAAACGGGATAATTAATTCCCAAGGGTAGTTTGGCTCCTAAGGTAAGATAGGTGGAAAGGTTCTCCCATCTCTTCACATTTAAAGGCTTTATGAAGATCACAGGCAGAAACTTCGTCAGAGCTGGAAAGGAAACCTAGATTTTCTTTCCTGCACTTCCCTATACTACTTAAAGCTCTCCAAGGAGGCATACAAGGATGCAGTTGTAATGTTCTCAATGGCTGGCCAGACACACAGAAAAGTCAAGCTACTGCTTCATAGCCAGACAAGTTGTTTTTGCAACCCAATGTCTACCAGCAGTTGTACTTTACCAAGCAGTCTCCCAGCTTTCTTTTGATTTGCAAAACAGGAGCTGGAGCCATAATATGATCCCACTATTAAGTCTCTCCCCTTCCAGCTCCCAGCCCCAAAACTCCCAGTCAATATGTTATTCAAAATCATTCCACAATAATTTGTGAACTCCATACTGTGATGCTTCAAAAACGACCATTACACATAATCAATAAGCAAACGACACCATGTATGTGTGAGGGAAAACATTCAATATATGAAGTTAAAACAATTCAGTAAGGAAGGGGCATGCATACAGCCAGCTAAGCAACAAAAGCAAAAAAGCATCTACAGAAACGTTTGGATTTGCTTGAATAATTGTAATAGTGGAGTGGCAGGAAAGGGACTCCAGCATCTGCAATCCCTCTGGCACAGTCTGGCTATTAGAAGAAGAAAGTTCTCATATGTCAGGGGAATCTTTTTAATTACTGTGATATCATCTGACCAAATTCCGTGGTTCTTTTATTAAATACATGCTCTAATTTTATAGTGAGTCTTCAAACTGAATACATAGTATTCATTTATGAAAAATTTCATAAATTTTAAGAGTTGTGGGGTAGGGCAACAGGAGCTATGAGGCACTTTGCAGAAATGTTTAATTAACACATAATGGTATCTGAAAGGATTTCTTTTGGACAACTTCAAGCTTTATTCCCTGATGAAACTTAGCAGTAAAAATGTTAAAGAATCCTAAAGAGAAAAGTGGTTTTGTGTTATAATCATTCCACTGAACACCTGTGAACTATTGAGTTTAATTGGGTTACAGCTGGTGCTGACTCTGTGCTTGGAGAGAAGGAGAAATGTGTGTGAGGAGATATGTAATGACTTATTTGCCATATATTTACAGTGTGATGACTTGATTTTTTCTAGCCATGATTGCTTTTCTTAGCTTCACTTTCATGGCAGCAGATTAGAGCAACCTGGACAGCAGAGTAACAGTAATTTAGCTTGTATAAACATTCCCTAGTCTTTGCAAAATACACAGTTTATTATAATGACACTCATTTGTAGCTTGGAAGCTAAAATGGGCTGGGTGCTTCTAGCAGGACAAGAACAGGAGCTGAATTGCTATGTTAATTTTCCCTAGCCTTTTCAGATTGTAGCCTGCAATAATTAATGGTAATTAAGGTAAAGGGTAACATGACCCCACTTGGAGTACTGTGTCTAGCTTTTGGGCCCCCAACATAAGAAGACATAGAACTGTTGAAGAGAGACCAGAGGAGGGCCATGAAGATGATCAGAGGGCTGGAATACCTCTCCTATGAAGCCAGGCTGAGAGAGTTGCAGTTGTTCCAGCTCAAGAAGAGAAGGTTCCCAGGAGACCTTATTAGCAGCTTTCCAGTACTCAAAGGGAGCCTAAAGAAAAGGTGGGGAAGGACTCTATCATGGTTTGTAGCTATAGCATGAGTTTTAAACTGAAAGAAGGGAGATTTATAGGTGAGACACTGGAACAGGTTGCCCATAAAACCTGTGGATGACCCCTCCCTGATAGTGTTCAAGGCTAACTTGTATGGAGCTTTGAGTAACCTGGTCTAGTGGAGGGATTCTGTATTTCAGTTATTCCCATGGGACTTGATAGCACTTATATGGTTCAGGTCACACAATCAGCGTACAACAGGGAATGAGCATAACTTCAAGGCCTGCCTGGTCCTGCCCACTTCCAGAACCATGGTTGAGAGCAGCCTTATCAGACTTACTATCTTCAAACTCTTTCCTCAGCTACTAATTTCCCAGTATGTGGAATGTTTTTTATATGTTTCTATATGCATAGCTCTCTAAATCTGTAACAGATGGTCCTGAGGAAGTGCAGTCCAAAACCAGAATAATTTATTAATGTGGTTCTGAAACTAGTATGTTGCATACTTATTAGTAGTTTACTTAAATTTGGAAGTATTACTATATTTAGTCTTAGCACTAGAACAACTGTCTGCAAAAGTCAATGCTACATAGAATGTGAGTTTAAATAATCATCATGGGCCTTCCTGATTCTAATGGCATACTAACAAAATGTCTGCCAGTGACTTTCAGTACATTATGAAAAAGTAAAGGAATTGATACCAAAAGTCAGTAAAAAGGACCATCCTTACAGGATCCTTAGAGGACACACCATATATCATAGCTTTCAAAAGCCAAGCCCATCATGTTTCTTGTCCAGAAATAAGACTAATGATACAATGAAATAAGAGCAATTTGATTGTGGCACAGATGTGCAAAATATCTCACCTTTTGCTCCTTTTACTTGTAACCATGAGAGATTTCATAATGAGCTGCTTTGCTAATTGTAGTATGACACAGAGAAAAGGATTTTCTGAAATAGGCAGACCTCATGAGGCATTTAGGAAGAAAGCTGACATGCAGTCTGCTGTAGTTTCAGTTTCTAAAATCATTTGAGGTCTGAACCATTGCATGCAGAACAGACTACAACAGAGTATCTTTCAAGTACAAGAACATTGTCACAATCTGGCAGTTTTAAAATGAAAAATAAAACGTCCTTCCTGGTAACTAGATGAACATCTTACATAGATAGAATTTCAATGTATGTACTTATTCCCATTTTTGTTCAGAAATAGATTAAATCCTCACTTTGTCTTTGATTGTTCCCTCTGATTTGCTGTGTTATTTCCACTTTCTCTCTCTAAAGTTTTAACAGCCATTCAGTTCAGTTTCCACCATGTACTGAGATGAAATAGCCATAAGTCAAGTTCTGATTAAATTCTTGAGTTCAATCATCATGAGTTAAAATTATCCACTCGTAGACTTACATACTATCTTGATCAGGAACTTGACACATCCAGCAGACAGATCTTGAATAAGTCAATATAGAAACAGTTGGCTATGTCTTAAGACATGTATGTTCCTGAAAACTCACTTATCTAAATGAAAATCTAGCACTTTGAAAGACAGTGTATCTGTTTTATAAGTCTCTTTGGATAGCCTTGAGAACATTTACATTCAGTTAGAGAACACATACAGCAATGAAGCCATATGTGTTGAAATACTGACATGTCTTCTTGTTGAAAACAAAATCTGTGTCTTTACCCTGACAGCAATCTCTTGCTCTTTGTCCTTCACTACAGCATCATAGGATAATTCAGGTTGGAAGGAGCCTCAGGAGGTAATTAGTCCAACCTCCTCCTCCACTCTGAGAATTTTTTATTTCATTTTATGTCTGTTGCTTTGCATCCTGTTGCTGTATCTTCTCAATAAATACCCACTGGGGTTGAAAGGCTGATATTAGGTTTCCCTAGAGTCTTGTATTCTCAAGGTAGAACAGGCCTGTTTCCTCAGTCTCTCTTCATAGGTCTTATTAATGCCAAAGCAACCACATGGGTAGCTGCCAAAACTACTTCATCCTCACTCAGTTTTTCCTTCTTCGTTAATAGAAGATCCAGCAATGTATCCCTCCTGGCTGGCCCACTCAGTACCTGTGTTAGAAAGTTATCCATAACTCATCCCAGAAACCTGGACTGCTTGTGTCTTGCTGTGTGGTTCTTCCAGCAGGTATCAGGGAGCTTAAAGTCTTCTATGAGAACAAGGTTCAGTGATCTATAGTCTTCAATGAGTGGTTTAAAGAGGTCTTTTAATCCTGACCTACAAATTCTCAACCCAACTGTCATTTGCCTCAAAGAAGAGACCTATATAGGCACCATCATATCTTCCTTTCCTGCCTTTCTTGAAGAGCTCATATTCACCCATTGAAACATTTGTGCAAGACATCCACTATATCTCAGTCATTTGAAAAATATCATAGTTCAGAGACCATGGGTGGAGCTCTATATCCTCCTGCTTGTTTCTGAACCTGTGTGTCTTTGTGTGCATACACTTGTGCAGGGTCTCCTTAAGCCCCTGTCAGTCCTGAGATATCTCGTTCCAACCCTCCTGTATCCTCTGCTTTCCACCTTGGCCTCTGCTACCTCACCTAAGTACAGTCATCATCTGCCTGCCCCATAGTTCCTAGTTTAAATCTCTCTATACTTGACTGGGCAGCCAGTTGGCAAAGATCTTCTTTCCCCACTTTGTTGTGTGATCCTCTCTCATCAGCCATCCTTCATGCTCAAAGAAGGTTCTGTATAGCAGATCATCTCTGTTCCAATATAGCCACGGTTTCTTGCAAGATATATCTTCTGTACTGCAATTGCACTTCCATGAAAAAGAGTGGATGAGCCTGAGCTTTGAAATTCATCCCTGCGAGGGTAAAGGGAAGATCATGAAATTAGTCTCTCTAAGAACTTGATTATTAAGGTTTTCTTCCATAATTTTAATAGAGCCATAGAATCATAGAATGTTTTGAGTTGGAAGGTACCTTAAAGATCATCTAGTTCCAGCCACCCTGCCATATGGAGGGACACCTGTCCAAGAACCACAGGACCAAGCTACTCAAAACATTTCTAGGGAGGGGGCATCCACAACTTCTCTCAGCAACCTGTTCCAGTATCTCACCACCCTCAGTGTAAAGAATTTCTGCCTAATATCTAATCTAAATCTACTCTCTTTCCAGTTTAAAACCATTATCCCTCATCCTATGACTACATTCCTTAAAGAGTCCCTTCCCATTTCTTCTGTAGGCTCCCTTTAACTACTGGAAGGCTGGTAGGAGGTCTCCCCAGAGCTTTCTCTTGTCTAGCCTGACCAACTGCAACTCTCTCAGCCTGTCTTTTCTGGAGAGTTGTTCCAGTTCCCTGATCATCTTCATGGCCCTCCTCTGAACCTGCTCTAACAGGTCCATGTCTTTCTTACGGAGTGGACTCCAGAGCTGAACAAGTACTCCAAGTAGGGTCTGATGAGAGTGGAGTACAAGGGGAGAATCACATCACTCGAGCTGCTGGCCACAGTTATTATGCAGCCCAGGATGTGGTTGGCTTTCTGGGCTGTGAGCACATCTCAACAGCTCATATTCAGTCCTTCTCCACAGAGCTGCTCTCAATCCACTCATTACCCAGCTTGTATCCATATTTGGGATTGTCACAACTCACGTGCAGGATTTGTGCTTGGCCTGAACTTCATAAGATTCACAGAGGCCCGCTTCTCTATCCTATAAGTTTCCTCTGCATGGCCTCTAGAGTATTCACCACATCACTTAGGCTGATGTCAACTGCAAACTTGCTGAGGGTGCACTCAGTCCCACTATCCATGTCCCTGATAAAGACATTAAATAATACTGGTCCCATAAATAAGTATGGACCTTTGAGGGTCACTGATCTCCACCTGGACATCGAGCTGTTGACCACAACTCTATGAGTGTGACCATCCAGATGATTCCTTATCCACTGAGTGGCTGACCTGTAAAATTCATGTTTCTTCTATTCAGAGACAAGGACATTGTGCAGTATAGTATCCTATGCTTTGCACAAATCCAGATAAATTATGTCAGTAGTTCTTCCCTTATCCACCAGTGCTCCTAGTAAGTTTGTCAGGTGCAATTTGCCCTTAGTGAAGCTGTGTTGGCTGCCACCAATCACCTCTCTGCCATGTGCCTTAGCATAGTTCCCAGGAGCATCTGCTACATGATCTTGCCAGGAGCAGAGGCAAGACTGACGGGCCTGTAGTTTCCCGGGTCTTCCTTTTCTTTTCCTTTTTAAAAATGGGGAGAAAGCCATAGTGGCTTAACAACTTTCTTTGCCAGTTCCTTCAGGCCCTATAGATGCATTTCATCAGGTCCCATGCATGGACTCGTGCATATTCAGATTCCTTTCATGGTCTCATTATCAGAGAGTCATTAGAACACACATCCTTTTTGAAAGGTGAAGAAAAAGCAAGGAGGGACAAAATAGTAAGGAGCTATGTGTAAGTATTTATAAATCTTAATACAAACTGTTTAATTCAGTGCACTGCACCCTGTACCTTTGTACATAATGACTGCTTAACAGAGCTGTACCCTATCTCCACTTTGAAAGGCATTCCATAAACAAATAAAAATCACTTCCAAAGGATTTAACAGAATGACAAGGTTTCTATTTATTTTGTCATGAATAAAAAAGAAAAGTAGCTTTTCATTTGGAGATGCATATTGATAGTAGAGACAATTTAGAGAAAGAAATTAGACTACACATGAGACAACTAATTTAAGCCACGTGAATATGACCCTTATAAGATCATTTCATGGCTTTTTAATAAAGGATACCAGTTTCATTTACATGCACAGCTCTAGTTGTGAAGAAAACATCTTGGTATGCTTTTCTTCTCTTAAAGATGCAGGACACATTTATGAAATTTCTTAACACTCAAAGGGATTGAATTGAACTTTATTCCAGTGGAAAGGGATTTAGGTATTACTGAAGCAGATTAGTGAAAAGCAGGGACTATTTGAAGAAAAAACCATATCATTTACAAAGAAAATAACAGATAGTGACACTAATTGCTAGACTCTGTTCTGCCTATTAAAAGTTGAATGAGGCAGCTTGACAGTTGATTTTATAATGATGCACATGGGATTTTTTAGTGGTGGTTTTATTTCTAATATACTCAGGATCTCATTGGCCTAATTTGGTTTCAACCTTTGTAATGTGCAACGTGGTACCCCAGATCAGATAACTAGACCCACCACAATAACATTAGCTGCCAATATCAAACAATTCAAAATAATATAAAAATTAGTGTTAACAGTGTTGTAATGTAAACCCAATCACTTCACTGGAAAAGGCAAATAGTTTCTACCTCCTGTGGCCGGAGCATGAGAAACATTTTGCTGTGGTAACTACAATACAAAAGGATTACTAGTACATTGACAGTGTACTGCCGTAACAGTCAAATATCCTGATGAGTTTTCTCCTGGTTTTCTGCTTATGCTCTCCATCCTTCTGATCTTCCAATTCTTTTCTCTTGTCCTGTACTTTGAATACAAGGTTTTTAAAGACATGGTGAACTGAATACATTAGGGAAGGATTGTATTTAGTAACCCAGGGAATCTTTCGTAGTCCTGTGTTCTTTGATGGTACACAGGGCATTTTTGAGCTTTGTTTTATGGAGCTTCTGAGAAACATCAAGTATTAGCATTAACATGTCCATAAGGGGATTTTTTCCTCTGCCAAGTCATCCCTCTACAGTATGAAGAAGCCAGATACCCAGGGTGGGAGGCACATGCAGAGTAACTAATCTAAAATTTCTAGTTTTAGAAGGACTGTAATGATTTACTAATGTCTCCATGTCCAGGGTTTCTTTTAGGACTTGAACAAAATCCCATTGAGGTCAATTGTAGTCAACATAACATAAAAACTGAACTTGAAATAGCAACCTTAACTTTAAAATAGTCAAAGCTGCCACTGAAGGGAAATAGGGCTAACACCAGCCTAATGCACAGATTGCCCCACTCTTCATCAGAAGCCATTACAAAGACTTCAATGAAAAGCTTGCATTTAAAATATCATGAAGCCTTTATAGGAAAAAAGCAATGTAGAGGACAAACACATAGGAAGAGTATATTTAAAATAACAAATCTAAAAAATTTTCTGTATGGGATGTAATTAAATTATTTAGATGATAAAAGAATTCTGACACCGATAGTGTTCTATACGAAACTATTTTGATATTAAAATATGGCAACACAAATGTTGTTTATCAGGAAGAGTTTTAAAATAATGATATGAGGAGGTGTTTGCTACACATTTTATTTCCTGTCTAAAATGCTTTTAAAGATATGGGTTGTAAATCTAATGGGTTGTGGGGGAGTAAAGAAAAACAATTACTCTGGAATTCAATTGGTAAAATATTTGTATTTGTTCACATTTTTTTCTAATTGTGTATTATCTCTGTTTACGTCAGTCTGTCATAATTAGAGCTCTTAACACTGCAGAAACATGGAGCTTAAAATGATGCCATAGCCAAGTTAAAAATTTTGAGTTTTATCCATTTGCTTGTGCTCTTGCTCCCCCAAAACATATATTAAGAGACATGACTGCCACACAAGAAAGCATTTCATCAGGCTATAGTTCATTTAATTAGAAAATGAACAAACAAACAAACAAAGCACAAAACAAAGCCTAACCTTGGATTAGGAAAGGATCCTCAAAGTTTTCCAGTAAATATACAACTTCTTGTCTGCACACAATCTCAGAAATCACAGACACAGAGGCTCCTCTTTCTGGGTCTCTTGCAGTTGTATTCTACTAACTTGACTTAAAGAAGTGGATCTAAATAATAGACATCAAAGAAATTTATCTAAAACTTTAGCAGGGATGACCCATGCAGAGAAAAAAACTTTATCAAAGTTCCTAACATCATGAGGTCTCTCCTGAATATGCCTTTAGTGCAGAAGCTTCAAAACCAGGCACAATGAAATTGTTCTTGGATGAATAAGGCACAATATTCAAAATTTATACTGCTCAGGTTTTCTTTATGCAGTGTTTTTTATCTTAGTGAAATTACCTGGGTAGAGAATATTATACTTGAAGGTCATTCCTGTGTACATGACACTACATGACACTGAACTAATGAAAAATGCAAATTTGTCTCAGCTCTACGACTGAAAAGATTTACTGAGGGAAAAATAATGTGAATTCAGTTTTGATGTCTTATCCCCAAGAAGTTAACAAGTGCAGTCCCTCAGATAAATTGTGCTGTCTGCTATATATATGTATATATCCCAGGAGGTAGTCCCAATGTATTTCTGTCCATTTGTTCCTCAGCTTCATCTTCCCAGTGCTAGTTCCTCATATTTCCTTTGTCTCTGGGACATTCCTTGCTAAAAACTCCATGTGAACATTACTGCACAACGTGGAGGGAGAAATCTAGGTGTCTTGGTTCTCCCACAGCTCCCCTGTCATATTGCTGACCAGCTCCATGCATATTTCTTTGTCCACAGAGACATTTAAAATGGCACCAGACTCCTAGGCTTACACACTTACACCACTCAGAATCTCCTCCTTTGGCAATCAATCACTCATGGTCAACCATGTCCCAACCATGAAAAAAGAAACACTGGATGGATACAATTCATCGTGATCTTGAGTGATTTAAAAGCTTCTCCAAGAAATTACTGGGTAGTTATCTACAGTTCAAGGTCTGAAATACATGTAAGAAAAATCTGATCACAAAATATTTAAAGTTCAACATTTATTCATTACATTTAGCAGTTTTGAGTTAACTACACATCACATTGTTGGAAATGTAGACTTCCATTTAAATTTCCTTCAGTGCTTGCTTGTATTCTGCACTAATAGCAGTAAGTATAATTAGTTCTGTTACCACCTGTAATGTGCTAATTTAAATTTGGTCCCATCCCAGGACCCATCTGCTCATAAACATCAGTTACAACAGCCTGAAGGCTTCTCTGTAGTGCGCCAAGTTCAGGTGTATATAAGAGTGTATTATAGTAGATGCAACAAAACTGATAGAGAATATTTGTGCTTAGTTAATATGACCACAGTTCTGCTCTCTGAATGAATGAATAAAACCTCGGAAATGTAAAGCATGTAGTTAAGTGGCATGTATAGTCACATATAAGTTTCTTTTTAACCGAAAGACAAATTGTTGCATGACCAAAAAATCTTATCAAACATGGTGTGCAAAATAACTTATTTGCACAAAAAGGCATATGCTGAATTATAATATAAAAGTACAAGTCAACTTGTTTTGACAGAAGAATCATAGAATCAGATTAGTTCGGGTTGAAAGGGACCTTTAAAGGTCATCTATTCCAACCTCCCTGCAATGAGCAGGAACATCTGCAACCAGATCAGGTTCCAACCTGACCTTGAATGTTTCCAGGAACGGGGCATCTACCAACTCTTTGGGCAACCTCTTCCAGTGTTTCATCAAGAATGAAATGAAATGCACAAGAGGAAGGTCTCTCTCTACTTCTGTAGGGGATTCGCTGCTAAATAAGTTATAGCTTTCATTTATTCTTCTGTTAGACACTACATGACAACAAAAGAAAAGAAGGTCACTGTAAGAAAGGTACCTGGTATTAATAGAAAAATGAGACATGCTCTGGAATTTAATTTACGTTTGACAGCAGACAAGATAAAAGAAAAAATATGAAACAAAACCCAGCATGGAAAGTCAGAGATTCAAAATTACCCTGAAAATCACCATCATTTTATTTGGTAGTAAAGCCCTACCAAGCAGGAGTTTTAACTTCTAGACACATCAGAAAAAAATCTAAATTATAGTTATAGGTAGACTACCATATCAGTATGCACACAATATTTCATTTTATAAGTTTCTTATGTATATGTGTTTCCAACTTTATAAACAAAACTGTAATCTTTCCCTTTTTTTTTTTTTCAATAAAGGCCATTTACTTTGTACTTTAAGCTTACACAGTGTTTAAAGTGGAGTCAGGTGCATTTCAGGCTCATAGCACAGCACTGCTGTGAAAGCAAAGATTTCAAGTAAGTCAAAATAGAGAGACAATCACTCCCTGGCTTATCTTCATATCTTAAGAATAGAGGCACTTTTCTTATTAAAGTGAAAGAAACAATTTTCCTGTGGCTATGGCAAGCATGAAAAGAAATACAGAGATATTGCCAGGCATAATCTATGTCACTTTGGCAAGGGGCAAACCCATAGTACTTGGACATGCCTGTAATGACTCAGGGAAGATACACAAGAGAGAATGAAATAGGAACACAAAGAACTCATCTTGGGCACAATAAGTATCATCAGTGTTTAAGTGCATTATCACTTTTTGATACATGCAGACTGAGTTTTCACAGATACCTAGAGAGCTTAGACTTTTATGTTTTGAATTTTGAAATCCAAACATCCTTAACCTCCTGCAAAGCTATGCACATTTCAGAATCAATTTCCCAAATGATAACATTGTTTTAGGACTCTGTTTAATAGGTTCAAATTAAAGTTACCCATGTTTTATCTGTCAACTTCCACTGATGTGAATCCAGTGAAAATCCATTACCATTCACTATCCAATCCTCCCTGCAAGAAACTCGGAGTATCTATTTAACACTTCCCTCGAGACCATTAAAATATCTAAATGCTGGAAAGATTAGGCTCTATTAGATTTTCTGTGAAGGTGAGATTTTTTTCTGAGTTTGTTTAAAGAAGCACTCTATGTTCAAAGGGATGGATTGTGAAATCCCACGAAGATATATGTGTCCGCTTTAAAAGTTGACCCCATCATCTCCATTGAATTACAGAAAGTTTCCATGTGGAAACAGTGAAATTGCAAACCCTTGGTGTATAATAAGTTGTTCATCTTCAAGATTCTCTTCATGACTCAATGGCATACTTGAGTTGTTTGGATCCATTCGCTGCATGATAGATCTCACCAAGCCTCATATGCCAAAATGTGTTTAATCCAATTACTACTTATGTTCTATAAGAGGTATGGTTAGCAGTTCACTAGATGGCCTTCAATCAATATGAATTCTCAATCTAACACAGTATTATGTATAAGGACACTCTTGTTAGAAATCTGTTCATCACAGATTTCAATAGTAATGTCTCTTCCCGCATCTCTCAAGCCACTGGAGCTCAGGTCAGGGACTGGAGGAATGAAATTATAGAACAGAATATTTCAGTTGGAAGGGACCTACAATGATACCTAATCCAACTGCCTGACCAATTCATGGATGACCAGAAGTTAAAACATGTTAAAGGCACTGTGCAAATACCTCTTAAATAATGACAGGCTCAGAGCATTGACCACAAAGCTTGTGGGAATCAAAATTGATGCCCTTGGGACCAAAGTCACAGGATCTGGCCACTCATCTAACTAAGATTTCAATAATTTACTCATTTACACCTCTCAAACAGAAAATAATAATCTAAAGACCTGAAGAAAATTGTGGTGTGTATAAAATAAACCACAGAGTCCATGGATTTTAATAAAGGTTTTACAAAGAAAACTATCACACTGGAATTATCTTGAACTCCCTGTTGACAGAACCAATTGATACTTGAATGTCAAGTTGACACTAGTTCTTCATTCCTTGGGAAGGCCTTCAAAGAATAAAGTGAACTGTTTTTCTTGATATGATTTCTTATTTTTTACAGACCTTGCAGACTAAACAAGGACTTTATTCTCCAGGATTGTTAATCCAGTAGCCTTCTCCGGGACTAAAATATCACTTGATGTTTTAAGGCTAAAGGCAGTGATAGGAGGGATGAGGGAAATTGTATTATTTAAAAGTTTTATTTTTCCATATGCTTTTCGGTCTCTTCTTCCAAAGCACTGTGACACTCACTATTTGCAGATATGTAAATAATATAATTAGTTTCTTTACTCTAATTTTTTTATTTACTCTCATACTTTTTATAATTAATAAATACATGCTCTTTTTGCTGCCCCATTCCTCCTGAAACCAATTTCAAATGCATTCACCCTGTCATGTGTAGATGGAGCTACTCTTTTTCCACTGTCATCTTTTCTGAGGATACAATGACCTTAATTTCACAAGTGGACACTAATATTTATTCATTTTGATGGTCATATCAATATATTTAATTTTATCAGTCCAAATGGAGATCAGTAATAAGTGGTGTCCCTTAGGAGTCTGTACTAGGACAAGTACTTTTCACTATCTTTTGTAATGACATAGACAGTGGGATTGAGTGCACTCTCAGCAAGTTTGTAGATCACAACAAGCTGAGTTGATATGCTTGAGGGATGTCATCCAGAGAGATCTTAACAGACTGGAGAAGTGGGCTCATGTGAATCCCATGAAGTTCAATAAGGCCAAGTGCAAGGTCCTACACCTAGGTTGGACCAGTATCAGTATCAGTAACAGTATCAGTATCATCAGTATCTGGGCGATGAATGGATTGAGAGTAGCCCTGAGGAGAAGGACTTAGGGATATTGGTAGATGAAAAGCTGGCAATGCGTGCTCATAACCCAGAGGGCCAATTGTATCCTGGATTCCATCAAAAGAACCATGGCCAGCAGGTCAAGGGAGGTGTTTCTGCTACTCTACTATGCACTGATGAGACCCTACCTGGAGTCCACATTAATTTCTGGGGCAACCAGAACAAGACAGTCAAGGACCTGTTAGAGCAGATCAATAGCAGAGCCACAAAAATGGACAGAGGGCTGGAACACCTTCTGTATGAATAAAAGTTGAGACAGTTGGGGTTGTTCAGCCTGGAGAAGGCTCCAGGAACACCTTATTGAAGTCTATCAATACTTAAAGAGGGCTTATAAGAAAGATGGAGAGAGACTTTTTTTACCACAGCCTGATGACAAGAAGTAATGTTTTTAAACTGAAAGAAGCTAGATTTAGATTAGATATAAGGAAAAAATTATTTTGTATGAGGGTAATGAGACACTGGAAGAGCTTGCCCATAGAGACCTTGTGCATGACCTGGAAGTGTTCAAATTCAGGATGGACAGGGCTTTGAGCAACCTGATTGAGTGGAAGATGGTCCTGCCCATGGCAGGAGGTGTGGACTTGATGATCTTTGGAGGTCCTTTCCAACACAAACAATTCCATGGTTCTATGGTTCTATGATTCTATGATCTGCCATCTGATACCTTTGAAAGAGATTCTGTATGCTGTTCTGATTATTCCAAGAGAAAAAGGCTTTGGCAATTTTACTACACTATAGCTTCTAAAAAACCACATTTATTGCTGTGGCCAAAAACAGTAAGGCTGTTCTTCCCCATTGATTCATGGGCTTCCTTTACATACTTTAAAGCTCTTTGAAGATTTTTAAGAAATGGAAGAGATAGAAGGAAAAGAATATAAAGTCCCAATGTCTCAAGTCAAAACTTAACTGGTTATCTGATTTAGACATAAAACATGACATAAAAATATTTTTACTGAAATTTATGAGAAGAGGTTTAGATCCTTACAAGACACATTGTGTTTACCAGCTAAATGCAAGAATGTTATATAATGTATTACATCCAGTAGGTTTATATCTGCTTGCTTTAAAAATGCAACAAAAGTTTAAACTTAATGTCTTATTCAGCAGACCACCTCCAAGTCCCTTAGAGCCTGTCAGTGTAACCTCTAAGAAATTTAAGCATTTTCTGGCATTTCTAAGTAAGAAGCAACAAGGCTTGTTGCTTGTTGGACTTGGCTGTGTTAGGTTAATGGTTGGACTTGATGATCTCAAAGTTATTTCCCAATCTAAAAGATTCTATGATTCTGTGATACTATGATTCTATGATATAATCTTAGGTTTTTTCCTTTTACCATATTGTGTCACTTTTGAATGAACACATGGGGAAGGATTAGAAATGACCTGGCGTTCTTGTTATATTCCAGTTTTTGGAACTAGTTAGAAAAGTCGTCTTACTCAGCTTTTATTGATGAATTTATTACTAATTTCTGTGGATGTTTATCCCAGAAGTAGATACATTTTATATTATCATTAAAATCTCATTGGAAATTATCTCAGGAGACTTTGGTACAGAACAGGAGATATAAATGGAATATCTTATTAATATTCCATTAAGTTAATGGTATCTGTCTAACTGAATCACTGCTATATATCCTACCAGCTTTTAAATACTGTTTATTTTACTTTGCTGCTTAATTTGCCATTGTGTAAAGCTGTGCAACTTTCTAATGATATTTTTTTGATGTTTATCTTGGTCTTCTGATGTGTGATGGATAAATTATTGAGCTTGAGGCAGAGGTATAAGAAATAGGAGAATCTTAGGCAAAATAATGATTTTGACACTGTGTCCAAAGCATAACCACATGTCTCTGTGAATTCCAGACACTATCTGATAACAAATTCACAGGCTGCTGGATGGCTTTCTATCTGCTTTGACAGCAAGTACAGAGGAGCGTTCCATGAGCCTTAATTAGCCTTAATTGTATTAATTCATATAGTTTGGGAGGCTTTTCTAGGATTACATTTCTCATCAGGTTCCAGCCAGACCTCTTCACACTGGTCACTTCACATTTGTATAGAATATGTGCCGCTTCATCAGATCCTCGACCAGGTTTGAAGAGGCAAATAATTACAAAGACTAATAAGAGGGGATCCAATAGCTTCCACCTGTAAATAAAATAGAAATAACCATAGCTGTAGTAAAAACCTAGAGAAGGTTAAGCAATTAGTATTATCTGTTTTTCTTTGGTTTTTTTTAATTATTATTTTCATTATTGTTGTTTTTATTAAATGCAGATACTTTCATTCTAGTTTTTCAGTGGAAACTATTCCCTTTTTTACAGATGTACAATAAAAATCTGAGCTAACATTCCAGGGATTTCTTGTGGACCTATGGGCTACATGTCTTTAGTTCTGATTCCCATGGAACTTTGTAGGTATTTTTAAAGTTAAAGTGGCCTTGGTAACTTCATTTTGGATCAGCTTTACTACTCTTCTTGCCATGATCTCAGTGTTACGCAGGAATTTTCCTGATACCAATAAATGATTGTACCTAAGTAAGATCAAAAATCAATTTGGATTTAATTTAGTCTTAGATTTAATTTAATCTTGGTTTAGATTAACAAATCAAAGTTTAGAAAAGGAACACTGGAAATGATGACAAAAGTTTGTTTTATTAGGTGACCCTGAAGGTAATGCTATTGTATAAAGCAACATGGTAAGAAATGAAGAAGAAATATAAAATGAAAAGCCAGAAGCCCTGAAGGAAAGGGGAAAGTAGTTATCAATCGCTTCAGAAAGAAAGAGAAGGAGATTCAAGAATATGATAAGCAAGTAGATAAATTAGGAACGCTGCCAGAACAGAAGCATTTGGGCAAACTAGTGGTTGCTTTTCCACAACCAGCTCATAATTTCTTTTTTTTGTGGTCATTTTTGTAAATCAGTTATGTGTATGTTATCCATGTATGCCACCATTTTTATTTTTATTTTTTAATACTTCAGTGAGTGATCTCCATCTGGAAACCTTAATGTTAAAAATACAAAGCATTTTGTGGTTATGAGTCACTGAAAGCAGTAAAAGCAGATGGAACTTCCAAAGGAAAACTAGTGCTAACTCACAGATGGTAAGGCCTGTGCAGACAGCAGGATATCAGCTCCTGAGCAGTACTTCCTAGCAAAAGCACTTTGCTCTGGTGTCTCTACTAAGTTTCCAGGGAAACTAATGGCTAAACTGAGTATGTACAGACTGTTCTCTGAGGTGGAGACATTATTTTCATAGATTCACAGCTCCAGATAAAATTTCCCAGAGGACAAGTGAACCAGAGCAGAAGAGCTTAGATGCTTACACTGTGATTTCAGCATCTCATTGTTACTGTAATTTCCAGCTTTGCTAGCTTACCAGTCTCACAGTAGAATAATCTAAAGAATTTGAAGCTATACTTTATTATCTGGTATCGCTAATATGAGAGACCTTAAAATGTATATGTAAAAAAACCCAAAAATGAGTTATCCATGAATTTACAAGGCACTTTAGCAGAGGAAAGGGTTTGAAGGACAGCATTACTGATACCTATTCTTTAATTTGGATGTCATGTAACATAAGCTCCAAAGGCCCATGTCTCTGCAAAAATGAACAGACATCACTCTGTTCTTGAAATTTGAAGTCTTATTTTCATAATTGATATTTTTAAGATATCATGGAGATCTTGTTCAGGATCATTTGTGGGTGTTCAAGAATATATAGCTAATATCGCAAAGTTTCTTTCCAGTCAGAATATTAGTCCTAAATATCATCTTAATCACACCAAAAGATTTGAAAAGCATAATTTATAGCAATTCTTCCAATATACATTAGATAAATAATTTAGAGGGCACTGGAACACAGTGCATCCCTTAATTTTCCTTTCCAAGCTAGATACCTCAACCATTAGGCTAAACCGTCATGCTAATACTATTTGCTTGATAAGTTGAAGAAACTTTAGTCATTCTTCACAAAGTCAAAGTAGTTCATTAAAGGAAATTCAAAGATATTTACCTCCTGTCACACAAGAATAGCTCATTTGCTGACAATTAGAAGAAACCCGAAGGTGGTAGGATTTATGACATTAAAACCCCAGGGCAGTCAAAAATCAATAAATCCACAGCCTATGGAAGATTTCCTTCCTGTCACTCCTGGCACTAATGACAGGCATAGCAAATCTCAGTTTGTGATTCTTAGAGGGATTAGGCATCTGACAGATGCAAAAGATCAGTTTTATCAAGAATAAGATGGTTTTGGAAATACTCCAAAGGAAGTCTTAGACTCCTGGGGAACCTCTGCATCACAAGTCATGTTGCCTAAAGATCTTCAGTTTAGAAGACACAGGAAAGGACTGTCATAGGGAGGAGTAGATATCTCAGTTAGGGGCTTATGTTTTGAATGCAAGAGTCAGACTTGACGCTTTAAATTCCTTTATGGATTCAACCCTAAATAACTCCCTTTTATGATTAAGCTGTTATGCTCACAGGAGTCTTGTTGCAAAGCAGAGAATTTGACATAGCATGCAGGTAGTAATCTACAGACAGGACTATCTCTCTTTGTCAAAGATGCTGAATACATTAAAAAAAAAAATAGAGAGAAAAAATGTTCACTTATAATGAAAAAGCCAATTTAGCTTCCTGCCAAAAAGGCCATAGCATATGACATGAAATTAATACCACCAGTGAAGCAACTTATGGTTAGTTTATTACTGATTTAGAATTAACACTGTCCTTCAGGAAAAATAATAAAAAAAAAGAGAACTCACAGTTAACAAATAGCTGCCTAAGCCAAAATTCTCCCCTATCTATGATACCCCATCCTCCAGTCCTGCTTTGGGGATTTTTGGATATTCTGGAGAGGCTTGAATATTTTTATGAGTTTTGCCATGTGCTCTTTTATTTTGTGGCTGCAATTTACTTTAATGATATTCCAGTATCACTGACCTTGAGTCTAGAGGCCAGAATGTAGATTGGATCAGCAACTCTGTGCTCAGAATAACAAAATCATTAAGGTTAAGAACCAACCTTTATACCACAAAAGCCAATCTAGACTAAGAACATAAATTGCCACTGGATGTACCATAATTGGGAACTTGCTTAAGGAAAAAATTAATACATTAACCTGCTTAGAGCATAAAATTATCATGAGCAATGGCCACTACTGAAAAACGTTACTCTGGAAATGGGAATTTAAACCGAAGCAACTGAAGTCTAGTTCAAAAGCATGACAGAAAGAGAGAGAGAAGCTGGATATAATTCAGTCACACTGTAAAGTCAATATCTATCTGCAGGAACATTTGCTGTTTACTGTAATTTCCACAGGCCTCTCACAGAACTCATTTTTAAATGGAGGCTTGCATAGGGTTACTTATGCATAAACTTTGTGAAATAAATGCAGTAAAGCAGCATAGAAGCTAACAGGATAGCTATACATAATATACATATGGAGAAAAGCATGAGAATTTATGATGCCATTCTTATGCCATGAAAGATAGGTAAGATTTTTGAATAGAAACACACAGACTTTAACACAAAAGAAAGCAATAGAATAGGAAGTTAAGTTTTTGGACTTACTGCTTTCCAAAGTTATGATCCTTGAAATGTATTAAAGAATTCAAGCCATATCTTCAGGTGATTTAAATTGATAAAATTCTAGGAAAAGAAAGAAATGTGTGCTGATTTCCACCATCTGAATATCCACCTCACACAGAGATGCCAAGTTTCCTTCTTCACATTGCTGTCATAGGTCACATAAAGGGAGAGAAGCTGACTTACCCGCAAAAATCAGATTATACAAGGAAGCTGATCTGAGTTGACATGATTTAATTTGGGCTAGAAGATTAATCCAGGCTTCAGCTGCCAGAGGCTTTTAGATAAATAGCACTTAGCCCACTTATACTGAATGGATTTTTTTAAAAGGAAGGATTATTAATTAGAACAGAGGTAACTGGAAGTGTAAAAAATCTGCAAAGACTTAGAATTCATGTGACAAAAGATATGAAATACTGCTGTCTTCATAGATTATTGTATCAACATTTGAAATGGGATATGTGTTTCTATGATCTGTTTAGTCACACTGTATGTGTGTTTCATCTGATGAGGAAAAAAAAGTGGTATCAAACAGCACTGAGGAAAAAATAAAATAGTGTGCTTTGAAAGGACTATGAAGACAAAGGTTTAGAAACTATTTCAAATGTCAGTCCTGACCTAAGACTGCGTAACACCTTAATCTAAGATAGAAGTATTGCGACAACTTAACATTTCAGTGCACTGAATGGGTGCCCAAACCACGACAGACTGACATAAGGTTCATGTTGTCATCAGTCAGATGTGCTCCTTCTACATGCCTTTCCTTCTGATCTATCCTCTCCCCCTGAAATATTTTTGATTCAAACACGTCATTGCCCAAGTCTTGTTAGAGCTGGTTGTTCCCTAGATAGCAGAATCTTCTGTTATGTTCCCCATAAATTAAAACTAACAGACCAAAAAAAAAGTAACATTGTATTATGGAGAAGTCTTCAGTTTAAAATCCTTGGTTTGAAGGTGCAGAGTGTGGGATTTTACTCAAAACAAAACAAAAAAAAAGATAAACGGGTAAAAATGACAGAGTAAAAGAAGGATATCTCCAAATTTGGCCACAAAAATTATCAGAGGGATGTAACACCTGTCCTGTGAGGACAGGCTGAGAGAGCTGGGGTTGTTTCCTGGAGAAGAGCAGGCTCCAGGGAGAGCCTAAGTACTGGCCTTTCAGTACGTAAAGGGGCTTACAGGAAACATGGAGATAGGCATTTTAGTAGGGCCTGTAGCGAAATAACAAGGGGTGATAGTTATAAAATAAAAGAAGATAGATTTAGACTAGGTAGAGGAGGGAATTCTTTACTCTCAGGGTGTTGAAACACTGGCATAGCTTGCCCGGAGACGTGATAGATGTGCCATCCCTGGAAACATTCAAGGCCAAGGCTGAAGACCCAAGGCTCAAGGGTCTGAGCAAGCTGATCTAGCCGAAGATGTCCCTGCTCATTGGGACCGGGGATTTAGACTAGATGTTCTTTAAAGGTCCCTTCCAACTCTTGCCATTCCCTAAGAAGGTCTCAGAGGAGGTCGGAGGGAAAGAACAGAGATACCCCTGAAACAGCTTGTGACAGAGCCCCAAAGTGAACTGGAATGCAGAGTTAATTTGTAACATCACAGTAATGCTTTAAGGCTGTGATGACTGTCAAAATCCACTGTATTAAACTTTGAAGAAACACAGTTCCATTCATTTATTCTAAAAAGATACAGTGCAGCCAAGAGCAATGCAGTGGCTTTATTCCTGTTGACAACAGAAATTAAGTGCATTTTCTAGAGTCATGCAACAAATCTGTGGCAGAACAAGAATTTTGGTTTTCTAAAGTTCGGTTAATAGACCATCCATAAGATGCTGAATGACTAACTAAGTGTCCTTTGGAATTTCCAAATGAGATTATCTTAAAACACCATTCAAAAAAATAAAATTACCGACAATTTCTGTAAAACTGAGGACACTAACATCTAGCTTCGTTTTGCCCAAATGTCAAGAGTCTAGTCTAAGGTAATACTGAGATCTTCCGAGATCTTCCTGTCAAAAATCACTATGGACAGGTAACTCAGGGACATGTACCCATTCTAAGTGGTTATGGTAGGTAGACAGATATGGGTGTGTAAAAAATGTCTATAGAAATTGTCAAACTTCTTTCTAGGTATTTCTTTATCCTACCTAAAATGTAAAACTGAACTTTGACACTGAAACTGAATCACCCACACTGAGATTGTGCTTTTTAGCCAGGTTGAGGCAATATATACACTGACGCAATGGTTGAACAATATTAATTTGTGTGGTAGTATAATTAGTTGGAAGTTCTACTGACTTCAAAGAGCTTTGCATAATCTACTACACAGGATTAATTAGGTATATTCTCTTAGGCCCTCACCATCCAGTGAAGATAGTCTGTGATGTGTAGTTACAAACCCCGTCTTTAAACTCTGAACAATATTTGATTAATTCACTATCTGCCAGCCAAGAAAGCTAGACATTTATAAAAAAGAAAATCTTTTTGGACTGCTGGACTCCTGGAAGCCATGTCTAGGGAAAGGAAGAATCCTTTCTAACACAAAATGTTCTGTGAATCTAAGTGTTGAGTCTCATGCTTTACTATCCATTTACATTTCCTGAATTTACATGAACAAGTGTCCAGCTCTTAGGACATCTGGTTCATTTGGGGAATTTGAATAGGTCCTATCCCACTTGTTTGTGTTGTCTTACTATCTTTATGCCATGGTCATGAACAAAGAACTTACTTTGGTAAATTTAAGTTTTTAATTGCATGTACTCATTTTCATTTTATACTTGCTCAATATTTTATTACTCCTACCACTTCCTAGGGGAAGGAAGGGAAGATTTCAATTCCTTTTGAATTACCAAATTCAAGCAACCAGTTCCTAAAACACTGGCTTATTTCATCTCAGTATTTATTTACAACACTAAGGTAGAGATCATTCTAACAATTCATTGAAAGACTAAAAACTCATTAGCCATTTACAAAGGCAGAAATATGTAGCTGGCATGCTGTTTTTTATTAATATCAAAGAAACTCTAGTATCAGTAGAACTTTCATGAGACAGATAAGCACAAAAATTTCTTAGGAAAAAATTACTCTGATGACTTAATGACAAAATTAAGAGTACAAGGGAAGTCTCTTCACTCACAGTCTGATACCTATTGAATTTATTTCAAAGAGGGCTCAGGTAAGACTGAATCCTGCATATGTCTATAGTTATTTTGGACCAGAAATTCAGTTACGGAAAGGTGAGAAAATCATGGGAGTATAAGTGACAACATATTTGTGAATAAAATTTGGAACATTGAGGTGATATGATTTCTCAACTGAAACTTTTTTGAAAACTTAGCTTCTTGCCCAATGTGTGAATCCCTTCTAGAAAGAACAAATTATTCTGTAATAAGCTTGCAAAGCTGAAATATGCTTTACCTGTATTATGATGGCATATTATAGATTCTTTTAAGCTGCCATGGAAGAATTAATCTTTTTCATTCCTTTCAAGTTAATATTAATTTTGTAGATACAGTTCTATCTATCTAAATACACATGCACACATTTGAGATATATATATACGCACACATACGCCCATATATATGAGTGTGTGGTTGTGTGTATGTATATATATAAATGTAGGCAATATATTTTTATTATCTCTTGATACAAATAACTTGGATGACAAATATATAATAGAATTTCCTGTTCATAATTTTATTTTCAATAGATAATCCCTTTCACAATCATTCTGCTTATACAATAGAATTTCAGCCATAGCATCCCATGGTTTACTTCACAAGTAAATTGCAGTTACGTACTTTTTTATTAGAATTTGCATGTGAAAGAAATATTAAAAGTTTTTTTTTCTTTTATTTCTTCTGGAGAAGTAAGTTTATTACAGAAAGAATATAGTATGCTTTTTTTTTCCCCTTTCAGGAACACAGAGGTAGAACTAATACTTAAGTTTTAAAGTACAACTACCTATAACACCAACAAAATTAATTTTTTGGAAATTGCTTTTGGAATGGCTGTTGAGTTATGACAAGCTCCTTCTGAAAGCTCTGGCAGACAGCCTCACACATTTCCTTTTTAAGATGGTTTATGATTAGAGACCTGTGTGTAAATCAAGGAAAAAAAGATGACAATATTCATGGGCTAGAGACAGCAAAATAATCAAGGTTCTGTGTGGTCTGCCACGATAAATACATGGATAAGAAAACTGTGAACCTGCACATTTTCACTATGAACAGTGATTTGACATTTTCCAGCAATTGAAGGTAAATGAAAACAGAAATCTGTGCTATTCTTCACCATATATAAGCCAGCACATAATAATAAAAATTTTTCAGATCTCCTGCCTCATGTGTTTATAATAATATTCAGCTACTATTTAGTGTGCCTTTTATCAGTAAACTTCAAAGTATTTTTCAAAGCAGGTAATCTTTAGAAAAGTTTGGAAAAAATCCAGCTAAAACATATTTTAATCAGGTTTTGCATAAGAAGGAAAAATAAAACAATTTTATTTCCACCATTTTTCCCCGACATCAGGTAGTATTTTCATAGAAAATACAAACTACATCTTGGTTTTATATGTTGCAATGCTTTGTGTTGGCACAGACATCACAATTGTCTGAAACATTGTTTGAAAAGGAATTAGCAATTTATTTATGGCTTCTTTAAATTTCTATTCATCCAGCAAGATTATGTGAAAATAAAGTATTATCTGACTGTAGATCACAGTGATATATGCAGGGAAAGAAAAGAGGGGCATGCCCAGGTCACAAAACTGCTTAGAGAGGGTAAAGAAAGTTCAGTATCAGGTCCCACAGGTAAGAGGGGAATAAAATTTTTAAAAGTAACCCATTGAAAAGGCAAAATCACCTCAGTACTTATGTGCCTGTGTATCTCCCAATGCAGTGGGATAACCCCAATGGCAGGGTTATCCTGCAACTTGTTTCTTTATTATTTATCCTGCAACTGATTCTTTATTTAATGTCTTAATATTTCATTATTCCATGACATGGAGCTGAAAGGTGAAAAGACCAAACTAAAGACGTTCACTAAGGCCCTGGCAGACACTCTTTCACTAACTAATCTGATTGCTGAAGAGGATTATTGTCAAGCAAAGAGAAGGAAAAAAACACCACCTCTTTAAGAGAAAGGTTTTCAATGCATAAAAGAGGGGGTTTTTTTTGCATGATATTGATGCAGAATATGGTGTTTGATAACCCCAGATATATCCTTTCCTCCTAAGATATATGACACTGTCTCTTGTGCTTGTCCTAATAGACTAAAGGTCTATACTTCTGCAGAGCTTTTGCACTGCAGAGAGGAGATATATTAATGATGTTAGCTTCAGTGCTGTGTGCTTCAAAAAAGAGCTGAACTGAAATCTCCATATTCATTTCACAAAGGTCAGTGAACAGATATCATTGCAATACCTCTTTTAAGCCTGAGGGATCTGATTAAACGTTGTATCATTTTAAGTTTATGTCGGTTTAATTTCTCCAAAATCATGCCGACACTGAAATCAGTGGAGTTAGAAATGGCATAGAGCTGGAAGAAAGCAGGGGTGAGTCATGCCTTTTTATTTTCAAATATAGGAGCTGAGTGTTTACAGTGGTTTTACCATGAGGCCAAAATAAAAGGGGACATTTGGAGTGGGTTTTGACTTGTCTGAACCTGTAGCTCAGAAGGCATGAATCCATGCACACCAAAACTAAAATATAATGCACACACACATCCCATTGAACAAAACCTGCTAACTTTCATACAGCTTTAACTACAAAGTCACATTCATTTGACATTTTTTCTGTGATGAACTCCTCACAAAAATCTGCAAGTAGTCAGATAGAGAGTGTTTGCAGAGAAGAATGGCCTCATAGAAAGGATGTGATCAAAACAGATTTGCTGGTATATACAACGTGAAAAAAAACCCAACCAACCAACAATGAAACAAAACACCCAGAAAACAAAAGCAGTAATCTCTTCACCTATTTGTGACTTTACAAATTGATCAGGCAACTGCCCACCTTCAAGTCTGAAGTTTTTTTGTAGATTTTCGTCTTTTTGAATTAGTGGTAAAATTTCCGGACTCTATGCATCCTATTTATACGTTTAGTGCTGTGCAGTGACGCATTCAATTTTTTGCAATACAGATCACAGGTATTGTTCCCTTATCAGTCATACAGGTAGTGATTTAGGGCTGACTACCAGTAAGTACTAAGTCAATATCCCCTCCATGAGTATTGCAGTACTACCGTATTACTTGGAGAGTGATGAAATTACAAGCTTTTTTTTAACTCCTCTGAAATATAGCTAGGCTCTGGCCCTAAAGCACTGCAGTAAAATAGTGTAAGTGTTGGCATGATATACCATACACTCAGCCAATTTGTGAACACTAAGTGTGTTTTAAAGTTTGTGTACTACTTCTAACCACTGCAGTAAATCTAGATCAATAAAAGTAGAAACCCTGAAGGTTTTTTCGGAAAAAAATACCGTAACTTTTTTTGTACACTTCTGGCTGGAACGTCTCTTGCTTTCCTTTTCCCTTCATACACGCATTGCACAGAGTGAATTTCAATAATTATTGAAAATTAATCTTTCCCTTCTAGCTTATCTATAATTAGTGATTTAGGCTTAATCTAGTCTCTGCCATCCTATGACTGGGAAATATTTTATAGGAGTATTTTTACCATAGAACCCTTCTACATCAATACTATTGTCACTGTTGTATAAAGGCAGAAACTAAGGAGCAAATGTTTCCTGAAACATCCTGTAGAACAAGACCAGGGCAGAGATTAACAGAGAACCCAGATCTGCTAAATCACAGTCCCACTCTTTTTTCCTTTGAAAACAGGCAGTGGAAATAGTGAAGTCCAACAATACTGCCAAGAGAATATTTTGAAAGCTGTGAAGGCTGCAGATATGGCTGAATACCATTTGGGATACATAACTTGCTCATGTGAGGAAATTTTACTCATTCAGGTAGTCCTATGGAAAACAATACAAATGTTAAACAAGGAGTGTTTTGGCGAGCATAAACATATGGCGCTGGCAAATGTAGAACTGCATGTCCAATAGTTATTTCTTAAAGTACTTGCTTTAACAGTGGTAGCTTAAATCAACAGATAAAACTCTTAAAAAACCCTAACAACCAAAACTATAAGGTACTAATTCTGTAATATAAAATTACCCGGACTACTGATCCCACCATATACTATATATCATTAATGTAAACATACTGCAGAGTACAAAAGTTAAGTCTGACATTCCTATGCAGTTAAGAGAGAGAGGCTACGGGAAATACTGCAATGCAGAATACCTAACATTTCCTGATGTAGATGAGTAGAGTGACCAAGATTCACAAACTACATCATAAAGAGGAATCTGAACTCACATAGGCAAAAAATGAAAATGTAACACTAGAGAAAAATGGTTAGCAAATAAACTCATGATACAGGGGCAATATCTTTCCAACTTTGAACAGGAAACAAAAAAATCCTCAGCAGGTAATGTCCTATATGTCCTATTGTCCATTACTAGTATTTCAAGTAGGTGGCAACAAGGTAGCTACCAGTAGTCCAAGGGCAATGAAGAAAGACTTTAGGGCCCTTGGACAGCCAGTTAAGGGATCAGGAACGCAAATTGTGTTCTCCTCCATCCCACCACTTGCAGGAATTGATGAGGGGATAAACAGGAAGAGACAAAAGATTAACCTCTGGCTCTGAGGCTGGTGTAACGGGTAGGACTTTGGTTTCTTTGATCATGGGATGACCTACAGGACACCAGGCCTGCTGGCAACTGGTGGGGGGAAGCCTTACCCAAAGGGGAAGAAGAATATTGGGGCAAGAATTATCAGGGATAATTAAAAGGCCTTTAAACTAGGCTTGAAGGGGGATGGGGATGAAACCAGGATTACTAAAGGGAAGCCTGGGAGCAGATTACCAGTGCTGGTGGGCAAAGGCACTAGCAAGGTATTGTGGCCTGGTGTCTCAGTAGAGGTGGGGGATGGTAACCCACATGGTAGTGGTGACATTTAGGGATAGTGATAGGTTGGCAACCACTGAAGGGTCTGAGCATAGTCAAGGGGGTATTTGGGCTCAGACACCCATAAAAGTGGCAGGAAAATTAGCCCAGCTAAAGTCCATCTACACAAATGCACGCAGTGTGGGCAACAAACGGGAGGAGCTGGAGGCCATTGTACA
>BJBW01006217.1:39894-50696 GCA_004320125.1 Scolopax mira
AATATATGACTTTATCATGGAGGACCTCTGGGGAATAGCTTCTCAGTGTGATAAAAATGTGTGGTGATTATGTTAGAAAACCACAGTTTTACCTTTACTATTAATTTTATTTACCATGCTTGTGTAAGGCATTCTAAAGGGATCTATTGATGATAACACCTCAATCTTTAACATTTCACCAAAAACCCAATATACTAAGATATATAAACATAGCAAAATTTGCCACTGTGAAAACTATGCAAAAACTACACAAACTACATTTTATGAAACTTCCCAGAAAATAAGATTCAGTCTTATTGAAATATGTTTGTATTTTCACATGACCCATCAGATTTGAGGTTGATAGAAATACTATTTTGGGAAGAGTATTATTCATACATTTTCTTTCAGAAGAAAATGGAAGAAGAGTTATTAAATGGTTGATAGAAATAAGCTGAGGATTTACAGGAAGTCATTGGACAAATCAGGCTATAAAGAATGAAACTAAGAGAAATTCTGTGAATGCTTAAAGACTGCAGACAGAAATTATCAATGAATTCACCCCATGATAAATAGAAAAGTTTTTAAATTCATGAAATAGTAAAAATAATTGGATTTTTACAAATATCTTGTGAGTCACTGTGATTTTTGGTGCCAAACTAAGATGCTTCCAGGAATTAAGAGAGAAAGACCAGACTTCCTCTCTGGTACAAAGGTCTGTTTCAGTGTAATTTAAACCAACTTAGTATGGGCA
This sequence comes from Scolopax mira, assembly GCA_004320125.1. NCBI lineage: Eukaryota > Metazoa > Chordata > Aves > Charadriiformes > Scolopacidae > Scolopax > Scolopax mira. The sequence goes on from BJBW01006217.1 coordinate 40,628, forward strand.
GACTGAGTATGCGTTTTGGAAACATTTCGATCAGCAGTGGACAGCCCAATAATTTCTTTCATGAGACATAAAAAAATAATACTTCTCTTAGACCTCCTGGATCACAGCTCTATACAATTAATTATTCTCTTGCCAAAAATATAAAATAAAGAACCTGAAGGAACACATTTAAAACTAAAATTTTGCCCCTATCTCCAGGGAACCAGATTGTCTCCAATTGTTTTTTATTACGACACTTACCCTGAGTGATACTGGTATTCAACCTATATAGTAGATGTTATCCTATTCCTGCTATCCACAGCTTTCTACATTTTACTCTTCTGACCCTGGGAGCAGATGAACTGACATGCAGTATAAACTGAGGTAAAAATATTTTTTTCATTAATTTTGCCCATTTCTTCCCTTAGAAAACAAAAATGATTCCTTAGATATTTTCTAATCATTGCAAGTAATGGGTAACAAAATCCTGGTAACTAAGAAAGTCTTTGCTACATGAAATAAAAGTGATTCCATAAGGATGTAATAAATATCTGTAATAAATTGTAAAAGACCAAGACTAAAATTCATGGCTTCAATATTGGTAGGATACTTATTTTATAAACCTTAAAGCAAATGGCTCCTTTACTATTATTTCAGTTATAAATATGAACAATAATCTTTCAGTGTGAAAGAAGATGGCATAACCCTGCAGTTTGTAAATATCTATTCATGGAATTATAAGTTGCTGTTCATTTTATTTATTCTGTTATACGCCTTCCTTCTGTTTTGGTCGGAAAAAGAATCAATTTAATAATGCAAATTATTTCTACATTTAGATAAAATCATTCTCCAACATGATTTTTAATCCTAGAGTTAAACATATCTTGCAGTTAGGAATGACAGGAAGTACATTTCTGTGTATAAATAGGTACTGTATAAATTATTAACTACTTTATGAGTCAAAATAATCAAAATCAATAAATTGGCACTAAAAGGTCTACATAGCAGAAATATTTGATACCTCCTATCCTTGTATAACTTCTTTCACCATTCAGTGCTTTGAGATTACTGCTCTTCATTTTACAAGTGGAGTCATTCGTTGCAGTTAGAAGAAAGAAGATGTAGAAAAAATATAATTTCCATCATCCCAAGTAAAAGAAAGTCAAGTTTTTGCCATTTAACTTATTCACTTTTTTATTTCTTCCTAGCTATTAAGTGTTTTTTGTAGCAAATAGTCTGCAGACGTTAGCACAGAAGTCTCTTTTTGCTGGTGAGCTGTTGGGAGGAGAGCAGTCATGATAGTGAATCCCTGCATGTCATCTTGTGATATAGTTAGGACATTCAAGGGGTGATCTGGCCCAGGCACCCAGGAGCTAAGGAACACTTCTTGGTCTCCAGTGTAGATATGCCCAATAAAAGAAGCAGTTGGGAATATTTTAAGATTGTAGGCCAAAAAAAAAGGAGAATGAGAAATTAAGTCCCCTACAACTGGACAAAAAGTGTCTCCTCGGTGACATTGCTAAAGGAAAAAAATTAAAAATGTGGTCTACTGTACAGATAGTTTTAGGTTAGTTCAGTGTGGAAACAGTGAGAAAGTCTTTTTTAAAATTTGTATAATTAATGGCTTTTGGTAACCTTTGTAGGTAGCTAAACTGAAATTTGTCTTAGAGTATGTGGAACTTATAATTTGAAATGTTTCTATTTCATTGAGTCATAGAACGTGTTAGGTTGGAAGGGACCTTTAAAGGTCACCTATTCCAACCCCCCTGCAGTAAGCAGGGACATCTTTAACTAGATCAGATCACTCAGAACCTCATCAAGTCTGACACTGAATGCTTCCAGGGACGTGGCCTCCGCCACCTCTCTGGACAACCTGTTCCAGTGTCTCACCACCCTCATTGTATCATTTCCTTGTTTAGAAACAATTAATGTTCTACATAATCTAAAAACAGTTTAAAAGCTATAGGCAGGAATGTGCTGAATTGGACATGCTATAGCTTGTGGCATCCACAAACTTAATCATAAAATTTTCTTCTGACTTACAATCTTTGGTGCTTTGATTTTTTTGTTAGTTTGTTTAGTTCCTCTAATTCAATGAATGCAGGCTAACCATAAGCAAAAATCTTTACTATTTCACATTGTATACTGCATGGGGTATAAAATAAATATGTTATTTATATTATATTTTATTAATATATTTATAATTATATTACAATATATAATATATATATTATATATAGTATCATAATATATTTATATTATAATATAAAATAAAATGTTACAAGAGAGTATTCTGGCTTTAGAGTCTATAAATATAAGAAAAAAAAGGCTTAACAATAGTGGATAATTTATCAAATTCCCACTGATATAGAAAATGACCCCAAAAGCTAATTGCAAACATAAAATATTATGTAGCTCTTGCCAAATATTGCCTAAGTGGTGTCTTTGCTTTGGAAGGGCTGCATTAACATCTCCTCACTGTACTGTTTTTTACAATTCATAAATAAGTACTCATAAACTATAAAAATAAGGATAAATTAACTAAAAATTAATCTGAATGCATATCTGAATACATTCAGACAGAATGAATGGTCTATAGCTTTTCATGTTTGCCTGTTCTTAACTATGATTAATGATATAAGTGAATCTGAGAAGGTTTGAAGTTTTACTGATGTAAGCATACAAAAACATTTGAGCCTAGTTGAACCTGTCCATAACTATCTGATCCAAAATCTGGGTTGGAAACTTGATAAATAAGCTATCCTGTGAGAGCTTTGGATTTTGGTTTCCTAATATATTTTGCCATGCCCTATTTAATGTTATTTTCATGCTTAATAGTAAAAATCTTTTTCATTTATTTTCAGTTTGAACTTAGTACTTGTAGAGAGTATTTTTCATCTTTTTAAAATCTCACTAAAATCACTGGGTACTCACCGAGTACACACTACTCCACTAGTACACAGACTCACCGATGCCACATACACAGCTACTGTTAACTTTCATTTTTAATGAACTAATCCCCACTTTGCACATCAGAAGTCACAGTCACAACATCACATAAAAAGCTTGAATCTCTTGACTAGTATAATCTTAAATCCTTATACCTCCTTACATGCGGTCTGCCATTCTGCATGGCTGACATTCATTGTTCCATGATCTCTAATACTTTATTCAGCTGCACTGACACGTACTTTATTTGGGACATCCAAATTTAGCACGTAAAACAAACTTCTTTGTGTGATTGGTGCACCCCTTTTTTATTTAATATAATACAAATCTTTGGGTCATCTCTAAATTCTATCAGGAGTAATTTCAGATCTGTCTCCATGTGATTGATTAACATATTCCATATAATATAGTATTAGCTGTGAACATCTCCAACTCAATGTTTCCTTTCATCTCAATCTTTTTGACTGTGAATTTAACTTGGAGACCTTTGGGAGTTCCTCTTTACTCTGACAGGAGAATAGCACAAGGGATTAAACATTTGTGAGGTCTCTGGATAACACCATAATAATTGCTGACATCACATTTATGTTTTTACATAGACTTACAAGACTAAGAAGAATTTGGTCCTTTCCACATAGCACTCATCTCACAAACCAGAACAATCAAGTTCCCTTCTCAATTAGTAAAGCTGGAAGTTAGCACGAGGGCAATAAATACGCATAAGCATATTTGCTTTGAAAGTGTGGGAGAGAAAACTGCGTTATCAGCAGCTGACAACAGGTAGAATCATGACCCAAGTCTGCTTCTTCTGAATTAAATTTAGCCACATTAAAAGTTGATCTAATGCTGTATCATTGCAGTCACTGCAGGCCTGATATAGATTTTATTTTTTGTTCCATAATTTTATCATTTACAGCTCAGCCATCAGAATGCACAAATGACCTACAAATATGCAAGTCACAGAGAGCATCTGGCAGCTTTGTGCTCAAACACCCTTCACAGCATGCATCATTCACAAAATAATATAGGCATACCTTAGGGCACTGCTGTTCGCACCAGCAGCTGCATCAATGTTTCTATAAGGAATACAGATTTTAATGGATTTTCGTTGCCTATAAAACTTGCTTTCATACTGATGCGGAATGACTGTTTTTTAAAATATATTTTAAAAAGAAAATAAATTTTTAAGGAACAAGAGCACCAGCTGTATGTAAGTATTGATATCAGACATGTTCTTAAGTGCAGTACACAATGCAAAGCTTAAGTTACAGAGCAATTTATTGGTTTATTTTCAAGCCACAGTTATTTATTCATATTTTGTTATCAGTTGTTCTAGAATCACAGAGCAATTCTAAATCTGCTACAGCCGAGTTGTTCTCCTGACTTCAATAAAAGTAGGGCCCAGCACTCAGACTAGGACACTGGAATTTACTTCTGTATTTGCAGGTAATTGTCAGATCTGCTGTGAACTTAATATCTTGAAAGCTATTCGGGTGAAGGTGTTTGCTGAAAGGTCTTTATCTGAGCTCCATTGGCTACCATGGGAGCTTAGAGTTCAATTCATTTGCCGAAAGCATCTTGTGTCACTTGAGACACTCTATGACATCCTACATGGCCTACGACCACTCACGTAGAGGATGCATGTTTTTCGCTGCTCATGTGTCACACCTCCCAAAATTGTGCAGATGCCACAGAGCTAATGCCATGTTTGAAATAGTTCCAGATGGATGGTTTTCGGGAACTGACTCAAGACACTCACATATAGACATATATATTTAGATGTATCAGAATCTGCAAGCTGACTCCCACGCCAAATTTTCATGGTTCTCCTAAACCATGAAAAGTACTAAACTGTGCCATGATAAAAATAACAGGAACTTTTGGCCTAATTCTGGTTGCAGCCTGATTTTGAAGTCAGGAAGTGTTTTAGTATTCGTTTTTCCCCATTAAGTATTTGGAACAGAATATTTAAAATACAGACTGCTATTTGTTCCTTAATCTTAATTAAGAAGCTTCACTTCTTAATGGCTGTGTGTCTGTACATTTTGTTCTGGTTGAAGTTATTAAAAAAATAGTCACCAATAGATAGAAAACACAATATATTTGCTTTCCTTAGATGAACCATCTTCCTGGAACATTTCTGAATAATCAAGTAGACACAGCCTGTTGTTGTGACTAGTAAGAAAGCTGAAGAGAACTTTCATTTAAAAATACCAGAGTTGTGATTATCAGTTTTATCCACAAGCCTTTTTTCTGGACTGCTGCATAGCTAGGATATTCCCCAGAAATTCTTGATACAAATGATCTGCAAAGTCACATGCGAATAAAGAGATGAGAGACAAGATTATTTTGAGAACTGAAAGTAGTGTATTGCTCTTCTCTATATAAAAGCACAGGTCAGCAAATCAGGCCATTAAGGTCTGCAAGAAAAGTCCTTCTTGCCTTTCTTGCCTTTCTATAAAAATCCTCCAAACTTACACTGAAGTTAATGAAATGTCACCAAAGTAAAAGGAATCAATTTCAGGCCATTTATGTTGTCTCACATTTGCTCTTCTTCTTGATGTTTTACTTGTCTTTGTCTTCCTTTCCTATTTCCCACGAGAACAAAATAAACAGATTCAGAGCCCAGTTCATCACTGGATTTTTATGCCAGTATAAAGCCATTTATTTCATTGCTTTATGCAGGTATGAAGTTTGATTTATAATATTTGGTTGTACACATACACAAAGTGATGTTACAAAGGAAACATGTTAGACAAAAGTTAATGATATTATTCATGATATTATTTTTCAACTTGAAGTTTATTAAGGGCTTGGCTATTATTAAATTTCTGAGAGGTAAGGTATCAAATGTAAGATTTCAGAATTGAAAAATGGAAAGATTCATTAACTGTCATGACAATAGCAGATTAAGTATCAATAATTTCTACTTTGGATGCAATCTGAAATCATGTTTCTTTCATTCTGTGACAAAGTTGATAACAAAGCAAAACAAAACATTCCAATAATTTACATTTCACATTTCTGAGAATAAATATGATTTCTTTGATGAGCAATCTGGAAATTAGCAAATTTCCTGTACGGAGACATTAAGTACTAAAGTAAGCAGTGATTTGCAATCAGAGAAGTCTATAACTTCAAATTAAAACTACAATATTAATATAATCCATTGGCTCTGCCCATTCCTTACATTATTACCCACAAATTTCCATTTTCTTTTGGGTTTGTATATACTTTTTTCATGTTTAGGGAATTTAAAATGTAAGTTCAGCAATGTACACAATTTAGCTTTGATATTCCTCAGATGCAAAACTTGTCTGAAATAGTTTTGAATGATATGCCTTCCTAAAGTATGTACAAACAAAATCACATCTACTGGTGGTGACTGTGACAGTAGTTACACTCAGTATTACTGCAATTGTGTTCAGAGAAAAGTCATATTTACCCTAAGAAGGACAGCAAAATTTATCTAGAGCCATAACACATAGCTCTGATTATCTTATAGAAACAAAACTGTGAGCTTTGGTTCATATTTTAATTAAAATGCTTAAAAAAACCCCCACAATTCTCTGGGGGAGAAAAAAGTTTGGAGGACATATTTCACAAATGTTTTATCTTCAGGTAGAGCATGGAAAAATGTAATATGAAGCTTTTAAGTATATTTGTGTGGTTAGACTATTGTTGAGTGCTTTTCTCTATTTCTAAGAGGAAAGATGGAAAACAAGTTTTATAATTCTCATCTGTTCACAAAAGCATGCTTGAATAATAGACAACAATAATTTGCAAAGAAACCAAAGGATTTAGACAAATTATCTGATGGCATCTAGTATTCTGTCACTTCAAAGAGATGAACTATTTAACATTCTGCCAATGAAAACTGTGTAAAAATCTTTGTTTGAATATCTTTATTAAAATGAAAAAGTTTTCTTAAACATTCAAAATGTATCAAAAAAATTTAGTCGTCCCCCCTCAGAGAGCAAGGTGCAGTATTCTTAATTTAATTTATTCTGGCCCCAAAGCAACTTGGCATTTAAATTGGCATTAACTTTAAATTCATGCTTAGTCTCCTTGAAGACATGCTTGAGTAGCTTACTAGACTGGGACCTATAGGCCTAGTCTAATTTCAAACTCTTTTCATTTATTTTAATGAGTGTCAGCTTAGTTTGGATATGAAATTATTTCACCATTGTCATCTTGCAGTATTTTACTCTGGGGACTGAGTGTAAATACTTGAGATTTAACACGTATTGCTCATCACTTTCAAATAGAAAATATGCCATGTTTCCTGTCTTCCTGTTCTTTGAATGGATGAATACAGAAGGACTTCCCATGGGATGTCTTCCTCTGCAGATTTAAATCTCGTTTTCTGCAGATACTCATATGAGGCTTTGCGTTTCATTTGTTGTAAACAGTTGTGCCAGTAAAACTTTATTGCCTGAATGTATGGAGGAAGTGAGCACAAAAGACATGTGAGCATCTGAAACCCCTTACTGCTAAGTGTTTTTTACATGTTTCACTGTAGCTCATGAATAAAAGAGTTGCCTATAGGGACCAGCCAGAGAATTTCATTTTGTTGGTCACATTTTTCAATGGGTTATTTGAAATTTCTCTAAATACTAGAGTTCTGAGAACTGCATGAAAGCCAATATAGGATAAAATCTTTCAAGAAGATAGCAGGGCTCTGTCAGTGACAACAGAGATGGTAGTCAATGCCTCACACAAAGGAATTTATGAAACTAAATGACAGTTGATGGAAAATGTTTGAATATGCATTAAAGTTGGGGAAGTAGTAAGGTCATTTTCTGTTTAAACTCTCACATTGCACAGATGAGAATTGTTAAATAATTGCCACATTCAACTTCAGTATTTAAATTTCAGTGGTGAGAAAAATGTTTGTGATGTGTTATAAGCATGCATGAGTTGCATGTTGAATTATTATATTTACTTGTGAGTAAATAACTTAAATGTATAAAACTTGTGAGTAAATAACTTAAATGTTTTCAGGGGGAAAATCTCTCTCCAAAACAGGATTATAACAGAGTTTATATTTATCCCTACACAAAAACTTAATATATTGCAAATTTCTATAGAAATACTAACAAGCCAAAATAATAAGTTCACTTTACAGTCAACCTCATAAATCATGTGGTGAAGATGTTTGTGTCTACAAATGAAGGAAATTCCCGTCACACTTGAATAATTAGAAGCTGGAGAGAAAGGGCGTAGGTGAGGAGAAAAGATGAAGATCTGTTTCCTGTGGAAATAATATCCTAAAAGCTGGGTTATCAATCCAACTGGACAGATTCCCTAATACAATAGCTTCCTTTTAAATTAGCTCCTGTAAATTAACCAGCTCAACTAAACATTGGCAGGATCTTATCACAGTAATGCACAGTAAAGTCTACATTATTAAAATTCCACTGAAGCAAACTTAGTGTGAGATAAGGCAGACATGAATGATCATTTAACATTAATCCTGATGACAACCATTTCCACTTTGCTATTGAAATTCTCTTCCTACATTTTCATTTCCAAATACAATACAAACAGCATGCTCTAATCAATCATGTATACATCCACCATAATTTTTATGCAAGGCCCTGAATCTTAGGTATATAAGCCACTGAACATAATTTATCTTCCCTCTTGCTTTGCACTGTCATTAAATGAAAGGAAAGCTAGAGACAGGTAAAGTGGTACAGAGAAGTAGCAGGTAAGATACGGAGTTTTAGGGACCATAGGTAGTTTCACCACTGAATTTTGCACTCTGAATTCATCTACTGATGAATCACAGACATTGATAAAAGTCAAAAATAGTCCAATCCCAAAGAGAGCTATATTTTTCTGGCACAGGATCACCTGAATGTCATTATATTGGTTCCAGACTAGGTCTAAATCAGAATAGACAATGTTGATCATCTCTGCAAAGTGATTCCAAGTCCAGTCATGCAGTTGTCAGCTTGATGCTCACAGTACTGAACTCCCGCCCATCCCAAAGTGTAAGGAATAAGCTAGACTCTTATTTGTGACAGACTTTTTGCACATGGTGTGCTGGAGAAGTGGTGCCTGCATGGTGCAGCTCAGATCACTTATGATGTGACTGGTCTGCTGACTGTGTTTGTGTTTGTAGAGACAGACTAGAATAGCAATGCTCCTGCTTTATAACATCTTCAGGTGCATTATATGGTATAAAGACCTGTTCATAAATCCCCAGTGTTTACTTTGAGTGGGCATCAAAATCTGCAATTGTATTTGCATTAAGCACTTGCACACATAGCTTACTTTTCAGAGGGCAATTATCAGTAGAGTAATTAGCACTTAACACCTCCAAGAGTAAAAATACATCAGATCAGTTTGGCAAATTGCCAAGAGGTGTTTTAGGTTAGATGTCAGAGCTAGATGAATGGACAGTGAAGTGGATTGAAAACTGGCTAATAGATAGGACCCAGAGGATTGTGATTATGGGCACAGAATCCAGATGGAAGTCTGTAACAAGTGGTGTTCCCCGGGGGTCAGTACTGGGTCCAGTCTTCTTCAATATATTCATCAATGACCTGGACGAAGGGATGGAATGTACCCTCAGCAAGTTTGCTGGTGACACAAAACAAGGAGGAGTGGCTGACACCCCAGAAGGCTGTGCCAGTGAGACCTGGACAGGCTGGAGAGATGGGCAGACAGAGACCTAATGAAATTTAACAAGGACAAGTGTAGGTGTAGGGAAACAACCCCAAGCACCAGTATAGGTTGGGGGCTGACCTGATGGAGAGCAGCTCTGAGGAGAAAGACCTGGGGAGTTCTTGTGGCCAATAGGATGACCATGAGCCAGCAATGTGCCCTGGTGGTCAAGAAGGCCAATGGCATCCTGGGGTGCATCAAGAAGAGCGTGTCCAGCAGATTCCCCCTTTTGGGGAAGGGATCTGCAACGATAAAGGCTGTCGAGAAGCTCTTTTGGGGGCTTTTTTTGAAGCTGGGCCAGGGCCTCTCCTTGTCCTGAGGGCTGTCAGCCAGGGGGCGGTGCCGCTGAGTGAACCTGGGCGGAGCCACCACCAGCCCCGGTTGATCCCGCCCCCACAGGGGATAAAAAGGTGTCAGGGAGGGCTGGGACTGGTCCCACAGAGCTCAGAGGGAGCAACCAGAGCTG
>BJBW01006217.1:52099-66908 GCA_004320125.1 Scolopax mira
GTGTAAGTTCCACCTAAACATGAGGAGGAACTTCTTTCCTTCTAAGTTGGATCTGTCTATTCCAGGACAAATATCTAGGATAGAGAGAAGTTTATCTTGGATGGTACCTATTTTTTCTTATTTCTTCAAGTTAAATCATTAAAGTTCTTGTTTTCATGACAATGCAGAAAGGATTTTTGGTTTTAAGATAATACTAATTTTCATGGAAAAGAGAAATATTTTTCCTTTAGTATTCAGTAATGTGCCTACCTGCAATGCAATGTTAATAGACAACAGGGTAAACTTTGGGCCCTTACCCATGCATTCACACCCTTTACTGTCACCTTGCTATTTTGCAGTATTATTTTCCAGTTTCAGTTAATAGTGAAGTGTGCTGCTTAAACATTCCTTAGCACATACTTGGTATGTTTTGACAGTACAGGTTTTTTGGTTTTGTGTTGTGGTTGTTTTTTTTTTTCCCATTGTGTTGTAGTATGTCTCAGTATGATATTTACTTTCTTCAGAGAGAATTTATTAAGATGTAATGTATTTGTGTTTGCTGGACATTGCTTCACAGAAACACAGCAAGCAGTGATAAACCACATACTATAAATCTATGAACAGACTACAATGCACCAAACTATTACATTTCAATCAAATTGTAGCATGATATCTATGGTCTTTAAGAAAGTCATAGAAAGAGCAGTATGGTTTGTTTGTTTCACCGATTTTTTTTTTTTAAGTGTGAAAGTCTTAGATGTGCTGCAGTGATAAAACCAAAATATTAGCATTGTTTTGGGTGTTTTCTGTTAGCTCCTCTCCATTTTCCTCTGCTGCACCAATTTTGTTGATAAAAAATGCTGTTATTTTTTTTCAGCAAACGAATCTGGTTCAACAGATTTTGTTCTGCCCTAGGGCAGACACAGCTCCCAACACCATTCATATAGAAGGAAAACTGTTTGGCCTTATACAGCATTCTACCTGCAACTTTCCATTCCTTTCATCCAGCTGCAAAGAATTTTCCACTAAGCCTTATGAAATTAAAGGAAAATGCACTTGTCAAAAAATAATGATGGATTGAAGCCATAAGAAACATAGCCTTGGGGAGCGATTTATAGAACTAGTTTTAAAATAAGTGTTGTCCATTTAGAACTAGACACTAATTTGTCTGTCAGGGTGGGATACAGCCTTCTCTGTGCTGTGACAGTTTAGGAACCACTATGATGATAATTAAAACAGACTGAAACAGTAACCTTTATAAATAAAAGCAAAACAGTATCTAAGCTGATTATATTTTCTAATTTTATTGGGATTTTGACACAAATGAAGCCAAGATATATTTTATTCATTTTGTATTTTCTGTTCATGTTTTGCTTTATGGCCCTTAGGGATACAGGAGTATGGATGTAAAGAAGTCTATAAATTAAACCAAAAACATGTTTTATGGTAAATATTACCACTTCTTTTAATTCGTTAACTTAATGTGAGCAAACAACAGTTTTCATGGTAGTTCATTTGCATTTCCTTCCCTGCAGGTTCCCAGGTATTTTGAGGTATCGGTACTTAGCTGTGGAAACTATTATGGTGAGGGGAAAATAAAGACAGAACAGCATTCTCTAAACATTCTCATATTGATCATTTTCCTTCAAGTCATCTTATAACATTCAGATGTAGTTCTTCCTTGGCAACAGGTGGAGATAGAGTGCGTTAATCTATATGAAACCTGTTGCTCATTTATTATCAAGGCAGTTGGAATATGAATAATATGTCTGAAAAAAAAAGTCCTGGGTTTGGGTGCTTATTCATGAAGTTATGTTTTGACCTTCAAATGTTTAAAGTTAAGATTTCGCATCCTTCACAACCATGTAGTGCTCTCAGTGGATTACTATACAGACTCTTCAGAATGAAATCATCTCATATGAAAAATACACCTTTTTGCCTTCAGTAGAACTGTTCTTAGGTTCTCTGCATCAAGGGTGAAAGAAAGCAAGCTAGCTTTCTTTTTTGGGATTTGTTTATTTTAATGAGTGACCAGGACTTGCATTTTACATATAAATAGATACTAATCTGTCTATCTAGGTCTTCATTCTGCACCTTTTTTTGCTCTCCTTGGTGTCTGAGTACTTTGCCAAAATAGATATCTGCAGTTTATAAAAGTCTTACCAGAATTTGTTCAGTAAAAGATGATAGAGATATCCTGGCAGACCCAAAAATGTGTAATGACATTCAAATGCCTATGAGTGATAATCTAAACATGATGAAAGTAATGGTTAAATTATCAAACATCAAAGAGAGAAAGATAGCATCCCATACCTTCTATTTCTAAAAATCGTGCTCAGTTATCTAGTGGAGTATGTAAAAATGTAATATATACTGTCATAAAGATCTTCTATTGAACAGAGAGATCTGCCCCTTGTAAGGCAGATTTCACTTCACCTAAAGTGAATGTGAACATCATAGATGGTATGCATGACATGCAATTATCTAATGTATACACTCATACATCATTGTATAATTTCTTATAACACTCAATAAGATTTAAACAGTAAATGCAGTAAACAGTAAAAAGTCTTATTTTTGCTGTTGGACAGAAGACCAGAATACAGTACAAAACTTACTAGTTTAACAGCCTTCTATTATTCATTGTCATATCTTTTCCTTCGTTGCCTAAAAAGTACTACGAGTGTGCCTGTCTTTACATACACACAAATACACAGTGTCTGCACATACATGCACACACATATATATACATATAAATGTGTATATATATAAGTATACATATATATGTACTATGTCTTCCACAAGAAAACCCAGAATGCCAATGAAAAAAATTACTAACTACTGTATCTTTCATAGGTGCATGTCTCTTTCCTTAAGTATTATTTTTGTACCAAAACTGTTGGGTTTATGCCTCATTCCTCCTATAGAGATGATGGGAAGAAAAGCAAATGTTTTATCTCCATATTATGCAGAAATTAATTGACTGGAAGAAAGTTCTATTGATTCTAGCTAAAAATACCCTGCGTTCAGTTTTCATCCTCAAATCATATGCTTTTTAGGTTGTCGTGCAAGTGCAAGAGATTAGTATACACCCCATTTAATTGGATCATGATTTCCTGGTATTTTAATTAACCTTTATTGGCATACCTATATTGCCAAGAAAGTATAGTTTGAGAAGCCCCATTAATGACATTATTTGTTAGGGGTTTTTTTTACATTTCACCCTTCAAGTTCTTTAGACATAATAAATCTATGCAGCCTACGGTTATTGATAGGCTCTTTGTTTAGTTATGCTTTTTAACAACACATTTAAAAGTTAATTTTCTGAGAAAAGGATGCTTAAGAAAATAGTTTCACTCCTACCTTGCAGAGAGAAAAACTGAGGTTTTTCCATGATTATATGGTTTGCTCCTCCCTGTGTAGCAGATCTGTCCAATACTGGGTTCGTGTGTGATATATGAGAGAGAACCCAGATAATTCAGATGTTTAGATTCAATATTTAATGATCCTCTCCACTTTACATCCTTCTTTGCCTCCCACTGATATTTCCTGACCTGATTATGGGTCATCCTGACAGGGAGATGATCCAAATCATTATTGAGTTTTAATTCAATCCTTTTTCTGACTATGAAGTCTATATCTCAATACCTGTATTAGTCAAATCTCTGAATCTTTCTGCTAAAATCAAAGGCCGTCTGGCCACAAAAAAATCTTCTGAAGCTTCCGAGTCAAAGAGCCACCCATAATGGAGTATAACAAGAGATGGTATTTTACATTCATCTAGAAGCATTGCTCCCCAGAAGCAATTTGGTGCAGCCATTAAAGCACCCTGGTGGCAATAGAGCATTTATTTCCTGGAATGGCATCTCTGCAGCTAATTCACACTGACCTGAAGACTTGTCGCCAGGAAAAAGATAAGGTTGAACAAAAGCTCAAGTGATCAGTTAATCCTTCTTTCTGTCCTAAGGAAACATCCTGTGCCCACTTGTGTTTTCTAACCCACAAAATGAGTTCCTGAAGGCTGTGTTTTGGCAGCTTTTCCAAGATCTTCAATACATGAGAATTTTTCTTCTTTTCTGCTATTTTTCTTCTTTGACTGTAGTCTCTAACTCTGTATGTTACTTCCTTCTACTATAAAGTTATTAAAGAAAGCTCAATAAAGCCTTCCCCACTCTTAATTGAATCCCTTCCACTTTCACTGGGAAGACAGAGTAATTTAGAAGATATGTAGCTGATTAGTTGTTCTCAGTGGAGTTTGAATGAACCGTCTTTACTATCACCTTGCTCTGTATAAGTACAGCCTTATCTCAGCAAGAGTAATCTCTGCTGCTCTGCATCCACCATACATTGCACACTTTAAATAATTAGCCTGACCTCTCTTCCTTTTTTATTTTTTTACATTTTTTTTATAGACCTACTAAAATACATGTGTTGAAGTGGGATTTTCCAGTTGTTGCCATTTGAATCGTAAACACTATCCTCCATACAAGTACAAATCACAGCAGTGGCCTTATGGGCCACTCCTGAAATAGATTTGTGAATGAGAAATCACAGCACATCATAAATCCTATCCAATATTGCAACACATGCAGAGATAACAAGGAGAGAATGGGCCCTGTTTGTTCTCTGTTATGCTGTCAAATCTACAGCTGCTTACCCCTTGACAAACAAGTAAAATATTTTGTATTTCACCCATGATCTGCAAGCAGAAAAAGAAGGTGGAATTTAAGAGACAGATATAACACAGTTACCTCTTTAGATTTTCATGGTTTTTTGAGTAATGTTACTTACAAACCTTTGTATTATTATTTACCATTAGATGAGACGTAGTTCATAGTAAATTATCAAATGTGAGAGAAAGCAATGTTTTCCCTAACTGCAAATGTGGGGGAGAATTGGAGATGACATGGTGGGAACTGAAGAGAAAGAAGCAGTGAGAGTTAATTTTGGACATTCTAAATTTCTTTTGTCAAAGTTATTTCTCAGTTTCATTGTTGGTGCTATGACAGAGATCCAATAGATACTATGGAAAGATATCACTTGATTCAAAAGATATTTGAACACCAAATCAGCACAAGCCCTCTGACAAAGCACTGAATAACGAACCATAAATGTTTTCCCCGTACGGATCAGGTGCCACATGCCCTATGATAAAAGGGACAGTAAGTTTACTACAAGAAACTAGGAAATACTGTTCCCCAAAATAGCTTTTCTCTGCTCACTATAATGCTTATGGCTAAAACCATTCTCAGTTCTCTGCCTGGATAACTTTTACCTAAGAAGCTATACATGTTTTATTTCACATACTCCTTTTTGTTACAGTTAAATATACAGGAAAGGAAACTACACATCTTAAATCCCTCAGAGGGAATTAATTCACAGGACAGTGAATTAAGACAGTAGTCCACTTCCAGAGTGACAAAACCTGATGTTTTGTAACTTATACCAAGGAATGACATGCAGAGAAGCTCTTGCTTATAATTACTGCCATCACAACCAAGGCCAGCTCACCTTGCTATGTGCCATGTTGGAGAGTTGGAAGCTGAAAAGCATAGAGGAGTTGCACCTGTGGGGAGGAGTGGACAGGGCAGGTGAGCAATAGGGAATTCCATCCCATCTGAATCAAACAGTATAAAATCTGAGGGTCAGCTCTTTCTTCAATGATTGGCATCTGAGGAGGACTCTCACTGTTTGTCTGCCTTTGATCCTGTTCCTTGTGTTCCTGAATCCAGATCCAGAATCCCGTTTCCATCTGTCACCGGCTCCATTCTAGGACTTTTCCTGTGCCTGCTGGTGATGTGATGGTCATCCTGGGAGCTTGATATGTTTTTTATATTGTATATAATTCACTAATTTATTTTTATTATTATATTAATATTTCAATTTAAGTAGTTTAGCTTCTTTTTAAACTCGTAAGTCTCTTTTCTCTCTTATCTTTCTCTCCCTGATGAACACTGGAAGAGGCTGCCTAGAGAGATGGTGGAGTCTCCATCTCTAGAGACTTTCAAAACCCACCTGGACCCATTCCTGTGCAACCTGCTCTAGGTGGACCTGCTTTCAGGGAGCTTGGACTAGAAGATCTCCAGAGGTCCCTTCCAACCCCATATCATTCTGTAAGCCTGTGGTTCTGTGAAGGGAGATGCTCTCCTTTCTTTGAAGGGGAAAACAGAGCATCTGTCATTTGTTTTAGTGGCCAGCCCAGCCAAAACCATTACAGGGTATTTCATTAATTCTGTAGCATCAAACAAAAGTAACTATGTACTTTAAAAAGTAGCTTTTGTGGAGCTTATAGTATCATATTTCTCATTTTACACAGAAGAAAATGGGATACAGACAATGAATGATTTATGCAATATAATATATTGCAAAATAACTTCATGCGTAATATTATGCAAAATAGCATAAAAAAAGTTAAACCAGGAACAGAATCCAGAATTTCTCATTCACGTATATGGGTTTTGCACACCAGTATATGTGTTTGGTATTTGTATATTTGAGGGGAAAGATTATCAAGACCACAGAAGACCCTAAAAGCTCACAAAATGGGTCAGGCATCCAATTCTCATTTTCTTCGAAAATGTGACTGCAGTCTTCCAGTGATAGAAGAGCACCATTATGTGTATGACACTGGATCTGAACATGGATTTGAACTGGATCTGACACAGGATCTTTAGCAGGGTACCATATGAAACTGAGTTAATTAACGATACTGCAGTGATGTGTCAATAGCCTGTTGAACTTCTTTCTGCATGCTTAATTCCAGCAGAGAAAACATTTTCCATTGGACAAGGCCAGCAGGACCATTTCTTAATAGCAAGGACTGTTGAAGAGGTTTCTGGATGGACCATTAGTCAATTAAAGGGACATCATTCACTTATTCAATTCTCTCTTCTTTCTCCTGCCATTAATTGTTTAATATTCTGCCAAATACCGATTAACTTCTATGTGTCTGATGAGTGATATATGGTGATTTCCAGATTAAAAAAGTTTCAGAAAATGCTTGCTCACACATACAGTGTCCTACCTCATGAATAATTACTGGCCTCCTGCAGAATTTCTTTTTAGTCTATTCTCACAATTACTTTAATGAAGATTTACTTAAGAATTGTTTTATCTCTAGTTTATTTTTTAAGTAGATAAATACAGGGAAGGTCTGAACAACACATTTTCTTTTAATTAAAAGCACAAGAAAAGGATAGCTGCAGTGTACAGGGAATCATTTCCCTTGTACCAAACACACAAAATATACTTATTTAACCAATAATCAGCAAATCGGGTTGATTGTCTTTCTTATTTCTGGTACCTCACATTTTTTTACCTGCTATAGCAGCTCTCCATAAAAGTGAAGGAAGACAGCTTCCTTAGAAGGCATTTTTAACAGCATTCAAGTCCAGAAATAGTATTTGTACACAGCACAATTACAAGTCCTTGTACAAGCACACAGTAAGACAGCTACTGAAGGGAAACACAAGGCTGGTAGCTTTATAGTGAATTCTCTATCCAAGGTCTTTACTCAGTAAAAAGTAGATGTCTATATATATTTAAAAAGAACTCTGACACAAACAGCTAGGAGGATATCAAGCAGAGATTACATGAGATCTCAACAGCTAATCAGGGAGAGCTCCCACAAATAATTTGAGTGCAAAATTAAAGTTGTGTAGCCTTAGGCAAGGCATGATTGGAGCTTGCATTGAATTGACTACTGGAAATCCATTGCTATGTCAATTTTCACAGCAGATGCTTGGCAGAAGCATTAAGATGGGACAAAAATATGCCATAGTTTTGTTACTGTCAGTTATTTATAAGAAGACACCAACACATTGAACCTGTGGTTCATTCCCATCAGTGACCCTCTTTGTTGGATGGTGCTTTTGCCTGGCAGCAGAAGCCAAATAGCTATCCCTCCTTACTGGGAGCCCCTACTGGTGTTGCACTGAGAAGCTGAAAAAATCAGATTAATTCACTGGGAATTTGTTATTAGTTTTACTTATTCTGAAAATAAACTGAATTTTTTTTTCAAATAAGTTTTTCAGCTGTTCACCAAATTCTACTGTAGAGCTATGGGATGGTAAGTCACACCACGTAGGTGCTCAATTTATTATGAAATACTGCATCAATGAGACAAGAAACAACCTAACAAACCAACATATTGACCTGGATATACATGAATTGTAAAACCAGTACCTAGACATTGAAACACTACAAATATTTAAATATTATCCTGCAGCCACAGTCAACTGGGCACAGCTAATCTTGAGGACTTAGGTCACCATGTTAACTTTATCAAAAGTGACTGCAAGGTAACAACTTCACATAAGTATCATATTGACTATGTGTAATAACAATGTGAAATGTTTCTTTGTGAGGAACTTGAAAGAGGCTGCTCTTACTTGAATAGAGATGCCAAAACCATGTACCCTTCTATGGTAAACCACCCCAGCAGGAAACCATTTCCCACCCAGACATAAGAAGTTTCTGAGATTTTGTTCCCATATATAAACTGAATCCTTCTGGACCCTGCAGCTGTGACAGCAAGGATTCCTTGTACCCCATCTGCAGAAGATAAAGGTTAGTTAATTAAAAAAAAAAAGTAAGCTGATATGGAATCAGGTCTTGTCAAATGCCAGGCATCTCTTTCAATTCCCAAAAGGTATGCAAGTTTAGAAAAGCTTGTCAGAATGCAAAAATTTCCAATAATTTTTTCCTCAAAGAACCTAGAAGATTTATCTAGGGCCACAAATAATTGCATGAGTGGAGCTCTTCAATGTTGTTAATATTAACTTTTTATTGTGTTTGAAGTTGAGGAGGTTGGCTTCATTTCATCTGGCTGTGAAAAAATTTAGCACTTTATCCTAGTTGCTTTCTAGTCAGGCTGATTCTGCTTCTGGCAGTGCGCCAGGGTGTAAGAACAGAATAAGGAAACAAACTATGATCTGAAGAGACTCTGGACATAAAATACTATGTTCTGTATAATATGTTATTGTTGTTACTGTGAATATCACAGTGCCTGGAAATTGTAGTCCTAAAACATGGTCACTCTCCACTAAATACCATCGTTTCCACAATAAAAAAGTAAAAGATGACCAACATGTTCAGGGAGACTACCTGCTATTTTATTCCTTTGAGAACTTTTTTATTCTGTTAATGAAGTCTACTAATAAAGATAAACCAACAGCATCCTAATTTGGGATGGATGGACTGCTGCGCCTTGTTTCCATTGACAGGAACCAATTTCATGTCAATGCAATTGCACCCTAAATTCTGACTGATTTCTCTATCTTCCTGCTGCTTAGGAGATTTCAGCTTTACGTATCAGGAAACTGAAATATATAGAAAGTATTTGCTCAAGCTCAGAGGGGCAGGTTCTGCCAGAAACAGAAATAGAAACTGTGGGTGGTAAGTCACATCACTTATTCCAAATAACAGACCAAAGTGTCTCTTCATTCTTGAGCTTTATCTTATACGTCTAGGCAGTTACCAGGTAAATTCAAGGTACAATGCCTTTTTTGTTTAAGTTCTTTGTTTTCTTGTTCTGAATTTTTAAAAAGGCAACCTCATTTAGTTGTCATTGCTAGTTATAGAAAATACTTTGTATGTCCTTTGTTCAGAAAATATGGAGGAATCAAAACAATTCTATTTAATTATTATTGTTATTTTAATTACTGTAGAAAAACAGTTTGTCAAGTTGACAGGGAAGGAGATTATAGACCTAGTTGTTTTACTTGGAATAAAAAATATATCACTTAACAGTTAAACAGAAAGAAAAGTTCTCAATTCTTAAAATTGTGCAAAACCTTGAAATATAATAGAAAGCTATGCTGTGAAAGTGTAATCAAAGCTAGCTTGTTTTGTAAATCATTGACAGGCACAGAAGCAGAATTTTATTTTGTTTTTCAAAAATTGATACTTCAGTGAGACACTGGAATACACTTAATTGACAAAGCTAATACTTCCTCAGAAATTTTACAAATGCAAATATGCATCTCTCATTTCACTGTATTAATATAAGCTCAGTACACCAGCATAGAAGAGAGAGTTTTTAAACTGAAATGGACTGTCCCAAACTAACACAATAGGACATGAAATACAAATTACATAATGTATTTATGCCACTTAAATAATGTTTTACACTCCATTGGTAGGGAATGATCGACTGAACAGGGATGTAAGAAATACACTGGCTAATCAAAACTCTCATTAACTGCAAACTGAAGCAGATTCGTGAAGGAAATCAATACTACCTCAGCATCAGGATAAGGACAGTGAACCTTCCTCTGCAAGTCCTTTTTCATGGCAATTGAGTTTTGTCATGGAACTGGTCTCTATTTAAGTGGAAGGGACTAACATCACAGTAAAGATTTATAGGGCAAGATCCACAACGAAGTTTTCATTCTGTTTTTTCCCAGAATGAATGTTATTGAATCTCAAGAAATCATTAAAACAAACAGAGCAGGCTATACCATGAGGACAGATAGTTTTCCTTTATTAAATGGAAAGAATGAGATGTTACAAGGACCAGAAGATTTAAGGAACAAGACTGGTGAATCAGTTGATATGATCTCACCTGGTCTAAATGAGAAGCAGTAACTTGAAAAGGTGAAGAATTTTTCATGGAGCATCTTGTTTTACTAATACATACAAATGGTATTTCTGAAGACTGACAACTGTAAAATTGTCAAGGACGAAACCACCTGAGTGTTTCACAAAAATACTTTACACTGATACTGGGGGAGTACAATGTATAACTGATATCTCTATGCTTCAACTATTAGCAGTGAATTACAGCGGTGATAATTTAAATTATTAATTCTAGATCCTGGAGTAGGTGGGGAGAAGAACTGTAGGCATCATGTTTCACCCTGTACATGTTGGGTTTGTATTTTTCAAGATTTTATCACAGTGTTGGGGCTGTGATAACTCTGAAATAAAAGCAGGTTCCTTTTGTGAATGAGAGTAAAATTAACTCTTTTGGTTAATACCTAGCAAAAAAAGGAGTATTCCTCCTTTCTTCTTCTCAAAGCATTTGATACATAACTCTGCCTCTTTTTCATTTAGGAACAAAGGAAGCAACATTATTATCATTTCTGTAAGTTGCAACACCTTAGTCACCTCAGAAATACTGCATTTCATGAGCCTTTTCAGTGAATTTTCATGAGTGATTCCCCACAATATACAAGTAAAAATTCTATTGCCCCTACAAAAAGATACTAAGAGGTCTCCTTTAGTTACGTTCTGGTTTTGCAGAATGACTGAAACTGGTCATTAGAGTTTATCACACTATGCTGCCATTCACTGGCTCAATCAAATTATTTAAATAAGAGTACTGATGAACTGATATAAGAATTTCTGCCTTTGGTCTGCTAATCCCCCTTTCAATTTGCCGAATTTTTTAATGGGAAGGGATGGATCCTTCACCAAATGGCACTGTTGCATTTGCAAAAACTGATTTCTCTTGCTTTCATTACAATAATACAGTTTTTGTTTGGTTTTGGTTTTGTTTTGGTTTTGTTTTTTATATGGACCTGAATGCATCTGCGTTTCTGCTTCACCTACAAAAAGACCTAAAAACCTTGGAAGTAAATACCCATTTGCAATACATGTAGCACTTAATTTTGCCACTGAGTGATTTCTGTGAGCATAGACAGAATACTCTCAAATGGAACCTGTACAACAGAATAATAGCTGCTTGATGACATCAATAGTTTTTTTCATTGCCCTTCAGAAATATTGGCTAAAAAAGAGAGTTTCCAAATGAGATTTTTTTTTCAGAAAAGAAGAAAAATCTGAAATATCAAGATACTATTTTCTTAATTTAGACACATTAAAATATGTAAAGATTAAATGGTTTGACAGAAACCTTGTAAGAAAAGTGATTGTAACTTCAAGTATCAAAAGTCCCTCTGTCTTAGATTTTCACTTTAATAGATGCAATTTAAAATGTCAAAGTATGTATGCGTAATACAAATTCATTAAAGTATGTACATGATAAAGTTCAGTCCAAATGCTGGTAGAATTTATTCTTAAATTTTAAATAGGATTATATTTACTAAAGTATTTATGTAAATCCCTTTATTAATCCAACAAGTTCCTGGAATTGATAGATTTCATGATTCTTAGTATGGACAAAAAATTTGTGAAGTTCAGTTTTTCTCTAGTGACCTGTTTGTATCTGCTGTGTTTTCATCTACCTCAGCAATATTCTTACTGGTTTTGACTGCTTTATCCATGAGGAAGATCGAAACAATGGTCTCTAATTTCAAGGTCATTCACTCTGGAGAAATGTGTGGGTATTTTTATTCTCTGCATCTCAGTTTTCCCATGAGATGTTCCCATGAGATCTATAGGTCACAGACATGCTCTCTAACGTATTGTCAAACCCAGAATTTTTATTTTTTGGTATAATGCTTGTTACAGGAAGACATATCTACCTTCAGATCCTCTGCTACATCTCTTTCTATCCAGTTTGGGTTATGTGGATGTACACTGAGTAAACTCTAAAAGGGGACCAGGCTTTGTGTGAGAAAGGAGACCTAACGCTTTCCTGGCCATAGAAATGGAGCAATTTTTGGTGAAAGCAATTGAAATTTATCTCCAGCATCAAATCAATAACACAGCAACAAAGATTTACAAAGACATGGGTAAGAGATATAGTGGAAAGGGAGCAGAAAAAATTTAAGATAACTAAGAATGCTTAATCTGATTATCTGAAGATCAAATCCAAAAGTGCTCTCTTTCCCTCTTTTTGTCTTATCTGATGTATTGTTGACATTTGCTTTACCTCCATGGCCAGAGACATGTTCTCTTGCCCATTCTGTGTGCTCAGGTTGCTATAAGAGGAAATAGGCTTTTCTTGGCAAAGTATGCTAGTTTTTGTGTTCAATCCTTTTCTTAAGTGTCCCTGGGGTTCCATTTAGATTAAAATCCTCCTTCCTTCCACCAACCGTTATTGATCCTTAATTTATTTAGGAGGCAGTTTCAGCACTCCTTCTTCCAGGTATTGACTGCCCTTACTGCCTTGGAAGTTATAATGGTCCTGCAGAAAAATAGGTGCTATCTCTTGCACTTGAATAGGCATTAGAAAAATATTAACATCTCTCCCACTCTTGGACAGACAATAAGTAAATCTCTTTGTGAAGCTTTTTCTATATATTAAACTTTATATTTCATATTAACATGTAATATTGTAATCATACATCAGTAGCATTGATGTTTGTAGCTTATTAGTGGGTGTTATCTGAGGCAGAACTGAAATTAAAAAGATAAAAGTAGGTCTTAGTAAAGTTGACTAAACAGTTTGCTTAAGGAAAAATCAAACCAGGTCTCAGCACTTCAACTCAGAACCTCTACAAACCCTATATATACAACAGCAGCATTAGCATTAGTTTTCTGAGGTACCTTCTTATCAGACTCTCTCTCCTGAAGTTACAAAGCACAAATCCATTATTCTAAAAAAGAGTTCTAGCTTTGCATGTCCTGTCAAAGATCATAATAGCATCCTGCCATAGTTATGAAAGACTATCTTTTGTGTATCAGCTGGTAGAATGCTAGTCACCTGTTTACTAGTACCTCCAATCCCAGTAGTCCTTAAAACAACTCAAATAATGCTCAGAAAACTTCTGCTACATCACAGTTGATAGTAACTGTCTAGCTTTATTACCTTGACAACATTTAAAGGAGACGACATGTGTGTTCATCGGCTGTTGGACAGAGGAGAATTTGCACTTGAAAAATTACATCTCTGCAGAATGATCTGTCCACATTCTTATATATCCCTTGTTCCACATCTGCGTCTGAGATCTCATTATGGATGTTAACGAACTAAACAGCACACTATGTCACTGATACAGGAAAGTGTCCACATTCCCCAGGTTTATGGATTAAGAAATGATTAAGACAAAGAAAAATCAGAAACATCCCCACCCAATAGTGTAGACCAAGGATTTTTGTGTCCCTGAGCAGTAACACAATTTCTTGGCCATCTCTCCTCTTCTGGCTTCTCTGTATTTACATGAGAATTGGGAGAACATGGCTGGAAGAACAGACAACCTGACCTCTTAAAAATCCATCAGGAAAATTTCTTAGGTGTTTTCACTTTGCCGTAAATGAAAGGCAACTGCTCTTTGTGACAAACTCTGTTGGGTAATTACATTTGCTACAAAAAAATGTTTGTTCTCAACTACTGTTCCATGTGTTTATTAAAATAAATCATGGCTAATGCAGTTGCCTCTCAGAGTGAATTAGTCTCCTGGCAAAGGATTTTGTTTCCAGCCTAGACTATCACTAAACAAGGATGTGGACTTCAACACATAAAAGCAATATGGATGCACTCTCTGACACTAAAACTCATTATTAAGGCAATAAGTATCATCCCCCATTACTTTTAATAGATTGATTAATAACAATTATTGCAGCCTCTTCATGATGATTTTGGAAAATAATAAATGCGCTAATATTTGGCTTGCAAAAGTAAAGTATTCATTTCTAATTGTTACTGTTTCCTGATTAAGTACTTGGCAGAAACAACTGTCCTCCTTTAACCCACACATCCTTTGACTGGATCCAGCCATTAGCTAGATTAGCCTTTCACTTTCCAGAATCAGCCATCTTGTGACTGCCCCTACATGAAAAGAAAAGGCAGCCTTCATGCTTAAGTGGCATAATATTGGAATTCTGTGCTACTGAGTCCAACCAGTTTGGGGTTTTTTTTAATTTTTTAGAAATTTTCTGTTCTGTAGAAATGCAGCTTTGAGATACTGACAAGACAGAAAACTCAAAATAGGACTTTTTAGCTGATGTTTGGGCTGGTCCTTGGACTGTCAAGCATGTCTGT
>BJBW01006217.1:67088-140441 GCA_004320125.1 Scolopax mira
TGTCGGTGTGCTTGCTCCCCTTCGCCTGGCCGCGGCAAGCTATGGCTTTAAGCTTATAGCTACAGGCTACTCTTTGCCCTTGAACATATAATTATGATCTTAAAGCTTGAAGTTAAATGAGCTTTCCCACTGGAATTAGATGTTTGTGTAACTTTTAAGATATAGGTGTTCATTTTTTCAATAAATTGGAGAACAAAGGTGATTTTCTATGTCACATAAATTTTGAGGATAATTGCAATAAAGACTGTAAATAAAATCATGTCATACAACAGTGGATTCCAAGTAAGAACTGTGAAAAATATGTTTTACAAACTTTGTGTTCTATTTCCAGCAGAAGCAGATATTATTCTTCAGACTCCAGTTAAGACACTGAATTTTGAAAATGAAAACACAGTATCCAGTGCCATGCTGAACAAAGAGCCTATCTAAACTACAGCACACAGTGACTTAAGAAACCCATACAGTACAATTGATGATAAAATGTTTGCTGTTACCTCCCTGGAAGTCTTACAAAATCAATATACTCATCAGTACTGGGCCTACTGGTTCTAACAGATTCAGCCTTGTTGCACATTTTGATTTCTTACATTTGGTCTGCATCCTGAGTAGGGAGGGAAGTGCTCTGTGTGTGTTGGTGCCTCTGAGTGTGCGTGTGCATGTGAGTGAGACATGTGCAGTGGTCTGGAATCTAATTAAACTGTAGTATTAGATAGGTGATGAAAAGGATTCTATAAAACCAGGAAGGTGCCAGAGCTAGAGTTAATATAGCACCTGGCATACAGCGAAAAATAATAACATTAAAATTTTTCTGGACTAATTTATTTGTAGGGAAAATTGGAGGGAAAAAAAGCAAAGTTCAAACAAAATGTCAAGTTCAGGCAACAAACCTGGAGGAAAAGATGAAAGAATGTCATATCTGATGCTTAAAAGATGTCCAATAGTATAAAAGAGCAGTTAAAAATGAAAGGCTTGTGGACTGCCAATAGTGACTCAAACTTCCATTAAAAATAACCCTAAAATTGTGATTGTGATAAAGACTTTCATTGAGGGGGGACAGGGAGGGCAGTGTGGGTTACTACAGCCACTTTGCCAAATCTCTTGAATTTCTCATCAGTATCCTTTCAGGATACTTTTTTTTGATTCTCAAAAGATAGTGATCCTCAAAAGCCAACGTGACTTCCAAGCAGCTGCAGATGGACTAGGACAATCTTCCTAGACTTTTGGCTCGCCTCCACAGTGCTCTTCAGGGCTGCTGCACCTTCATTTCACTTCCCTTCATTCAGGTGGAGAAGAGCTACGATTCCTACTACCTCCTAGTTAGTGATGAGGGAGGAAACAGAGACATTAGGAGAGAGTTTTATAACTCACTTTCAGCTACACTCAAATGGCTGTGGTCCATCTGCCTGAGGTAATAACTTGAACTGTGTAACCTGGATTATCAATGGAGGTATGCCAATGGAGACATCAATGCAGAGTCACCATCAGAGGTTGACTGAGGTTATAGGAAAACCACTTTGTCTTGTTTTACATATTTTCACTCTATCCATTATGCGCCTTCTACAGTCTTATTTTGCACTAATCTTCATCTCCTCTGCCCCAGTTATAGCCCAGTCTAACTTTGGCACCAGGAGAGCTGTAGCACCATTCTCAGAGAACATCTTTGCCTCTCAGATTATTGCATCCATCAGCTGTATAGCTAGGTCAGGCACATACAACGCAGCCTTATACAATGTGGAGAAGGGAGGAAGAAATCATTGCTCAGCATATTCAGTCCTCATACTTACCCACAGCTGTTAAAAACAGACAGGATGCTTAGGGAAAGTATTCAGAAACAACTTCCAGCTTGAGTTGCCTATGGCAAGAAGCTGAATAAAAACTAAACCAGCACAGTATCCCTAAACAAGATAATTTTGAGACCTTTAAAAAAAAAAAAAGACAGAAAGCCAAACATCCCCCATGTATGTACAGCAACACAGCTACACTTCCATGCTTAGGCGGTACATACAGAACTGTGTACAGTTGGGAGTGGAAATAATATCTGGTAATTACTGTGTTGAACATTTCTACCATTAGAACAATTACTTGGAAGCAAAACCACATATATGCACATGCACATACTAAAAACAAGACAAGAAGGAAATTGTTGTAGAGTGAATAAATGGAGCTATAACTAAATCAATTTGAGACACTTATTTTTATATAGCCAGACCAATTAGCACTGTTTTGAATGTTTGAATAAGAAATAGTTAGGAAAATAAAAGTCAGCATCCTGAATTAGCTTTCTGCATTGAGTAGCAAAGACATCTGCAGTAAGTTGACACTGGTCACTTTGAAAGATGGGAAGAGGTTTGAAGAAGAGGAAAACAAAACTGATTGCTCTGTAGCTCTAATTTTACATGTTGCAATCTCACAGGATTGCACTATCAAAGAAATAGCATTAAACACTGAATTTAGGTCAAAGATATTTGCAATATGAGGTGAAATTGTACACAATATTGAAGATTCCCCCTCTTCAGTTTCTTTTACAATCATCAGCAAAATTTTAGGCTTTTTAGAAGCTTGCCTGCCTGCCTGCATGCCTGCCTTCCATCCTTCCTTCCTCTTTCTCTCTTTATTTTTCTGTCTTCAGTAAGTTATAGCATCTGTGTTCACAGACTTGATAGTATCAGTGCTTGATGCTGGTATGAAATCCTGATTTTTTTTGACTCTGTTCTATATTGGCACCTGTTACCTGGTGTACATGGCATATCGCCATCGCTGAAATCAAACAGGAAAAAAATAAATCCCTCAAACATGAAGAATTTAAAATGAGGATCTGGCCCATGTTGTCCCTGTATTAGCGAAATGAGTTGCCCAAGTTTAAATTTGGAGCACTTACAAGCAATAAAGGTGCTTCAAATTTGTGTCCGCATGAGAGCAGTATTGCTTTATTAGATGCTTTGAGCAAATGCACAGGGTTAAAGTATAGCCATATTCATAGGTTTTGATGTGGTTTCACTGGATGGACTTCAGCATAAAACTGAACCGAAGCAATTAAAAGTGGCACTGGCAGGATATAACTGCGAAACACCTTTAGAGGTTCTTGTCTTTTCAAGATATTTTAACAATAATGTTCCCATTGAGATATCCATTTAGATATCCTAAAAAGGCAAATCTTTAAAAGCATAAATGATCCCATTTCACTCCCACAGGTTTGCAAGCTGAATATCTAACCATCATATTCCTTTGAATCTCTCAGCCCTAATGGACAAATGTAGGAAGATAGAAAAAAAACCCCATACATTCTAACTAGAATAGAGATCCAGTTGGTAGCTCACCATTCAGCAATAACTATTCCATTCTGCATCTCTCAGCAAGAAAGATGTGACAAAATAGTATTTTGCCCAATTTATTATAATGGTAGAATAATTGGAATAACTCTACCAGAACACCTGAAGGGGCTGATGGAGTATAAATACCATTTCCATTAGGAAGTAAATATGAGTCAAGCTCACCTGCCAGCCAAAAAAGCTCCCACATCTGCCTACGATTTAGTTATGCTTGGTATCTCCTGTTTGATTTTTCTGACAGTCAGTATTATTTCTCCCCTTATGACATACAGGATTTCTTTTTCTTTTCTTTTTTTTTTTTTTTTAAATGAAAATATAGGCAATTTTTTATGCATGGTAGGGAATAATGCTGTCACCCTTCTGTGGAAAGAAAAGCACAATTCACAGAATTTGGCTGGTCATTACTTCAATATGGTTCATAAAGACTGCTATAACAGACAGCCAAATTGCTGTTCCTTCATCAGTCCCATTTTGCATAGAATAAGACAAGAAAATTATTCCGTGGGGCTTCTCTTTAGCTGTAAAACATTTTCAAGTGAGTCTTCCTTTTCTCTCTCTTACACACAAATAACTAATAAAATACCACAGAACAGAACCAAATAGAATGGAGGAGAAACTAATTTTGAAAAGAAGTTCCTTTTGAGAAATTTTCAGTGGTAAGATGCTGTAAAGATCCAATGCACAAAAGCTGTTTAAAATGTTGTCCGGCTAGCTAAATTCAAACACTAAGATCTGGTGTTTGGTGACTGAAACTTCTCCTGAGTAACAAAACAAACCAAAAGAAAACAGAAAAAGAGAGATGTTGCAGTCTATTGTTGAAACATCAGTGAATTAAAATTGAGGTGACTATTAAGGATAAATCTTCTTTAGGTCCCTACACTCCAGGAGACTTCCCTATCCTGCAGGAAAAACTGAGCTCTGTTTTCCCAAATGTATCACTGTATCCCAAATATGTCAGAATACATTTTTGTGAACAGTGACCATTTTCACAGACATCTCACATCATGCCATCATCTTTATATCCCAGCAATCTGTCTGCTGTACTCATCATTTGACAGGATATTGGTCATTGGATTTAAGAACAGAACTCCCGAGAAACACTTTAATGATATATCAGCATTAAGAGCTTAATTTGAGACCTGTCTGTTATATTAAACCACCTAATGTTTTTTTGTTTATTCTATGTACGAAAAGTTTCTTTTATTCAAATGTTAGACGCACAGATCAAACGCTTTAGAGAAAACTGAAGTTTCTCTGTCACAAACAGGCCTTTTCAGCTAGACCTGAAATTCTGCCAACTAAAATATGCTCTTGTTTTACAAAAACGTCTTTCTTTGAAGCTGTGCTGATGTTATTCTCATGCTTTGGATTTTTTTGATTCTAGCTGGAGTTCTGCTGGAGTCTGCTTCCATATTTTACTAGTTAGGTTACTTTATCTAGAAGAAATCAACTGATTGATGCAATATATTTCCCCACTTAATTCATTTTAAGCCTTTTCAGTATTGAAAGTAGTAATCTTCTGAAATTTGGAATCCAACTTGGTTATTAACAAACATTCATTATCGTGTTGGCCTTGGCCAACTCCTTTAATGCTTACGATATGTTACCTTGGTTTGCTAATTTATTTGGGTTTGCAAGCTTCTATTCCATCTGAAAGACCAGAGAAAGCTCAGTCTTCTGCAGCAGGGATAAAGAGTTTGCAACTGACACATGACAAGGGAACAGCAGCCTATTTTTCTTACTTATACTATTTAGGGTGGCATCAGTATGCGCCTTTGTCATTAATGAGCATCTATCCACTCTACCTACATAAGCAGTAACATCTGTTTTCCCTCTTCCTCCTCTCAAGCTGTACCTGGACAAGTAGATTACACCTTCCCAAACAGCGCAACAGCCTGTCTCTGCACTTACCATCACCATTTGCAGTTCATTTGCATTGAATAGAAGCTGCTGCCTCACCTTCTGCAACGTTTGTCTCTTCTTTACTTACTAAACAAGCCCAAGCAGTCCTCTCCTTCCTATTATCCTCAGACTTGGGGGAAGAGAAATCTGTTTTTAAGATGTCCTGTTTCATAGATTTTTAATTCTAATGCTTCCTTTGATTTCATTTGTAGCATTCCCACATTTTGTTCTTGGCCACCAGTTCTTTGTACAAAACAAGCCTGACCGGGCTATAATCATGGGTTAGTTACAAAGTTGCTGTATTTTAAATTAGTGATTAACATTTTACTGAGAATATAAAAATATAAAAATTATCCCTTGCTACAGGGCTTTCCTGTATTTATGATGTTTTGAGAATTAAGTGGGGTTTGTTGCATTGTGTAATTAATATTCCTCAGCAAAAATTGCTCAGTGTAACACGATTTTTGATGTAATTTAGGTCATTCTTTAGAGAGATTAGGTCATCTATAATAAATTCCTGCCCAGCAAATTCATTACATATAACTTTAATGAATTAATATTTAGAGTCCTGTAATTCTCAGTGGTTTTAATTATAAGCAGCTGATGTTGACCCCAGCGATTCTCCTTGCGTTTGGATTCTTAAGAATCACCAGCTCCATCAGATTTCCTTTCTGTGAATGCTGCTGGCAACAGTTTGTACACACTTGTTCTTAATAGATTGAGAGTTGACTTTGTCAGACTAAAAGATTTCCAACTCAGATTTCATGCCTGAGTATTCAGACACAACTGGTCCAAACAAACCTCTTGTTTGTTTAGAGGTCTCTAGCTATGAAAACATTTAGATAAAGGCCACAACATTCTTACAACCCACTCTCCCTAGAATTCACCCAACTGGTGAAAAAAACTTAGTCAAAACTATCAGTCTGGTGCCATTTAAACAATTTCAGTATCACCTGGCTCCTTTCCTGTCTATACTGCAGGATAGTAGGTTTTCTGGGAAATTCATGGATAGCCTGAATCTTTTTAATTTTCATCTTTCTACCCAGATCTTTCAAGCTTTCCAGACTCTGAGGAACAGAACCAAATGCTGTGCCACTGAGTTCAATGCAGTTGTGGCCAAAAGCAGCATCAGGTTTCAGTCCTACAGCCTTGCTGATGTCATGGTGTTTGCCTTCATTCCCAAAAGGGAACAAATTGACTTATCCTTCCAACTTTACACCAAATCCTGTACACTTCTCTTAGCATTCTTTCCTTTGTGACAATTGCCAGTTATGGATACTCTGCTAGTCATATCAACACTTTGTTCTGTTTTGAGTTGTGCTGTTTTGTCTACATCAACCATAAAGGACCTCTCTGCCAAGAGCATTCTCTGTATATCCTTCATTAACACAACTGTGCCTTTGGAGGGGGAAACAGGCTGTGACTCACTTCAGCATCTGCTGACAACATAAGGAGATCTGAATGGGTAGGTGGGTGGATGCATGGATGGACATAACTTTCTGAATTCACCTGCCAAACAGACAGAGAAGTCTCAGTTCTAGTGACAGCTTCTAAACATGTCATCTCCCAGCTTTCATACCCTCTGATAGCAGCTGATTTGAGGACCTGACCTACCAATATGTTACATTCACACTGAAGTTTAAGGACAGAAGAAGAAGATTGTGAGGCTTCTGACATTCATAATTCTTTTGCTTCTAACATCTTCCTGGCCCTTCAATGGGAAGTTAAAAGAAATTACCCTCCTTGTTCTCAGAGTTTCTCTTCCCTACCCTCCCATGTGGACCAGTATATAGGACACAAGCATAAGTGCAACCTGGTGCAATTTGTGTGAATTTTTCCTATTATTAAAAGGGACTACATAGACCTTACATCTATGTTCACAGATACAATGTGTCTAAATTAGTTAGATTGTACAGATGAAATTATGAAAACCATGGATAAACAGATTCCATATCTTATGATTAGTTTTCAAATTAGTCAGAAAGTTGCATCTTTTCTTAGTTGCATTTTGAAGGTTTCTTAAATTGGATATTAATTCTAACCCAAACATTAGCAATTATTTTCAATTATGTTAACAAATATGTCTTGCACATTATTTGCATCTGCTGATGTATAATATTTTTAAATCTAAAATAACTACTTAGTCAAAGCTGGATTCCATTTCTCTTGAGTATATGCTGCAGAAAACCAGCCATGGGCTCTGCCGAAAGCTTTTTACATTATTTGCAGATTTTTTCTTAAGAAGCCCACAACATCCATAGGAAGTGAAAGAAACAGTGTTGAAAGAAACATTTTGAAATTTCTGCATTTTCAGCAGTAAAGAAAAATGTTTTTAACAGCTGATACAATGGGCACATAATTCAAATTGTCCCTCATTACAGACCTAAATTTATCTTCCATCCCACACAGATTTCTACTCTATCACACTTTTTCTACTCAAATTTTTCACATCAGAAATGTAGGCTCATGAAATGCAGGGTAGCAAAAGTGTTATTTATGCTAAAGAAACCAATCCCACTTCTTATTTAAGCTTTCTGACTGTGGGTTTATTGTGTCCTCCCTCTTGGGGCTAAGTCCCATATGGTATCTCACATTTGCACCCAAGCAGATTGAGAATATGGTGTCTTTGCCTCTGAGAGCTTGAATTAATATACTAAAACTCAGTCATAATATATTATAAAGAGCTAGAGGCTTTATTGACTTTAAGCTCTCTGGATGCATTTTTCTGAATTATTTAAAGTCCTTTGTGAGCTTCCCTGGGGCCTTTTGAAATTAAGTCGCCTTCAAATATGCTGTGGCCATCCCTCAGCTGGTCACAGCATAAAAAAAAATTGCTTTCTGTAAACACCATGAATTCTGGCAGCATCTACTCACCTCTGTGAGGTAAGTGGAGTCCAATAGTCAAAAATTTCAGACCACGATACAGTTATAAGTAATTCTACTCTAAATTGCGGGTAATTTTTTTCTTTTTACAAGATAGTGGATAAAAAAATCCTGCTAATAATTATAGTTATTCAGAGGGTCTGTCTTCATTCTGTACACAACATTTATCTTCATAGGGAACATGACAAGCAATGATAATTGAGAGTCGCATATACATGGTATTATGCAGTCATACAAGTACAAAAATACTTGGTTTTAGTTAATTTGCATTAAATCTATTTAATAAAGTCACCATCATTCAGAAATTATTTCAGAATAATAATAAGATTTTCATTTCACAGTCTTTTTCAAGAATAATTTCTCCACGAAAATCAACTCAAAATTATATGGAGCATAGGAATTCATTATGAAAGAGTTCTGATAATAGAGTCTGATGATTACCCCAAACAATGCTTTTGGGGAACTTTGTTCCCTAAAGCTTTTTCAGCTGATGAATCCAAAAGTTCAGTCTTCACATTATCTGTAAGGAAACACAATGAATCTAGCAATGAAAAAGCTAGATCACCACCAATATGCAGATGAATTACAGCTCTAAATCTTTTTTCCATCAGACACCAGTGGCAGCATTTTTATTTTTTTCCTGTTCCTATAAAATGAAGAAACTATTATTATTTTTTTTTTTTTAATTTACAGTTAATAAGGAGATCATGTTGTAACACATCAGACAATTCAGGACATGGAAGAAACATCACTACCCTTGTTTGTTCCTTCATCTCTTCTCTTCACCACCTGCGATGATATCAGCCTCCATTCAGGCCCAGATATAACTTTTTCTCCTGTCCATAGATGCTATTTCGACTATAAGCAATTTTATAAACCTTTCTTCTCGTTTTCCATTTTACTTTCTCTTTTTGATCTTCTGGCTCAGGCAGGATTTGTCTAATGAGTTCATAAAAATCCTACCAAGGAAAATTCGCCTTGACGTATATTTGCAGTAACATCTCAGTAAATAATAAGTATTGATAATAAGAATGCCACCATTACCCCAACACTTTCCTTGAGCTGAAAACTGTGATGCAAGCTCCTAACAACACAAGAAACCACTTTATTCACCAAACAGTCTTGACATTAACTGCTCCAGCAATGATTAATTACCTAAATTATTTGTAAAATTGTCAAGTAGCAACCACATTTTCCTTTGCAGATCCCACTTACGTGACGAAATTTCCATTTGCAGCACATTACAATATTTAAATTGAAGTGTCTTGGATGCTTAGATACTACTCTTACCCTGAAGAAAGATCTTTAATGATGCAATTTAAGATTTCTTTCTGCTTTGAAGTTAATACTAGATAGCACTAGATAAGGATCTAGCCTATACTTTTAGTAGGGCTCAAACCCAACATAATGAGAAACCTACCTATTGTGTCAGAATCAATAGATTTCTTTCTTTCCTGTAGAGACTTCTTGGTGCAGAGCCTGCCTCAAGCAACTGTAGGATAACAATAATTTAATGTTATAAGAAAGGTGGACTTTTAAGATTCTTAGATTTCATGCAATTCTGTTCCAGGGCTAAAGTTAAATTCCAACTATATAATCAGAATTTCCAAAGGCAGATCCCATTTCTTACTAAACTGAGACAATCTGGGACTGTTCATAGAACAAATTCAATGAAATCTAACATGAGGGATTTGTTTTCTGCTCTATATTTGTAGTAATTTACCTTCTTGAATTCTCCTCTTCTGAATTTACCTTCTCTTGAAATCAGGTTCTGATTCAGGAAAATTAGTCTAATGTTGGTATTATTCCAATGGCTGATTGTTCTCATTGTGAAAAATCTTTCTCTTCCGTCCAAGCAGAATCTCCCCAAGTAACTTGTACCCATTACCCACCATGTTTTCCATGTGACTCCTTGTAAAAAGGGAATCCCCATCTTTTTTGTAGCTGCCCTTTAAATACTGGAACATGGGGATAAGGTCTACCCTAAGCTTTCTTGTGAAGAGAAAGGCTGAACAAACCCAGTTCTCTCAGCCTTTCATCATACTTCCAGCCACATCAGGCTTCCCAGTCCTTTGATCATCTTGTTGGCCCTTCTCTGGACCCTCTCCAGCCTGCCCACATCTTTTTTGTAAAGTGGGGACTGAACACAGCATTCTAGGTGTGACCCAACAAGCACTGAGTGTGATCACGACTTCTTTATCTCTGCTGCTGATGCTCTTTTAGATGTAACCCTATTCAATGAGCTTTCACTGGACCTGCACATCTTAATATTCTCTTAAGTGATGTATCACAAGAGAAACCTGATGATAAATATACATATTAAACTGTGAATGTGACTTTAAATTGGAAAGGTACAAAAAATAAGTGATCAGAAGTTAAGAAACCATACTGATAAAGCTGAAGCCTGGATCTCTCAGTAAGAATTCACTATCACATTGAAAATACTTATTGAACAGCATATAATCTCATTAGCTAAAAGAGAAAATTACATGTAATTCTTATTCTCTGAAGGTATGAGTTATAATAAATCCTACTGACATACCAGTGCATGGGCCCAGGAGCTGGGATCTATTATAATCTACTTACCCTCTGAGAACCTAATTTCCACATGAAATAATAATTAAACAAAACCCCTTAAATACATTGACCTCTAATACATTCAAAATGTTGGAATAAATCAAGTAGCAGAGTTAATAATTGACTCTTTACTAATGTGTTCTTATGAAAGAAAAGAATTCAATATGCTTAGTGCAATCCCTAATTTGAAGCTCTAATAGTCCATTCTTCATATTATTCCTCCTGCCAATTTCCAAGGTAAACCTGTTTAAGCATTTGCAAGAGGGGATAAGAGTATACCTGTATCTACAGTATGGTGATTTGAAAGTGCATATTATCCATTATTTTATGTCATATTGACATATTTACCATAGCAGATAAACAATATTTGTCATTTACTTTGCAACAGAAACTAACACTGGGACTTCATTGTGGTAAATTCTGTAACAAGGCATCAAATTTTAAATAAGCACAACACAAAAAGAGTGAAAGAAATCAAACCACACTCTCCCTGTTTTAAAGGATGAAGTATGGCATGTACAGACACATGAAACTGAGCAAAAGTCACATTAAAAAGCAGAAAGTAGAGGCAATATGTTCCAGCTGTTATTCAAAAAGTCTAAATAAATAAGCATCCTCCTTCCATTGTTCCTGAAATAAGTTCATTAGATGATTTTCTGCACACTAAATGTAAACTCTGCATACATGCAATCATTCTCATTCTAAAGTTTTAAGTCATTGATAAAAAAGGATAATAGAGATCATTTCTCTTTAACATCTTTATTGATGATCTATGACAGAAGGACATAGGGTGTATCATCAACAAGTTCGCAGATGACACCAAGTTAAGCAGTTGTATCACATTTATTTTATTATTTGTGGGAAGATGAATGGAACAGAACTTTTTTGAGGGGAAACTCACTTATTGTTGACACATTATCAGGATTTTGCCCAAGATTTTTAAGAAGGGAGGGGGTCATCTACAATGGATCTGCAACTGATTTTAATGTCAAAGTGTATGGAGATGTAGTATCTATGATATCTTTGTCAAATGTAATACTATAACAAGTTATTTGGGCTGCTAACTTTGATGTAAAATGTGTAAAATGTTAATAGAGGTTTTCATTGCAATGTTTTTTGGCCGAATAGGAACACAACATATGCAAAAATCAATAATTTATGCTTCAACATAGTTATTTTTATGTTCTTTTTTTCCTTCTCTTTTATCATTTACATTTATTGTGTACATGAAACAGATGGAAAAAATATCTTCCCTTGCAATAGGAGATACTTAAGAAATTATTTACATTCAAAATTCTTTAAATTAAGAAACTGTATGACATGAAAAATTTATCCATCCATCCATCCATCCATCCATCCATCCATCCATAACATAGACAGACACATAAGGACACTATCCAACAAATTCCATTTTAATACATTTCTGCATTTATTAAATAAATTCACTAAATAAAGATATTGGTAAAATTCTTAACTGTTATCTTCCCATTACAGTCTCCATTGACTGCATAGTTGTATCAAAAAATGCATTATATTTGCAAAGGCATAGAAAGTCATGAGCAGGGGAAAAGCTGGGGGACTTTCATTAACTGTGTGTGTATAGTATTTTATCATATGATTAATTAAAATCTTCTGGAAGATTTTACATCTATAAAAATGTAATATCTGCCATATCTGTGAAACTGTATGCACCACCTTTTTTTAAACTTTCTAAAAAATTAATTGTCATATTAGTCTGTATAATATATCTCTTTTTTGGCTCTTACCAGGTATGGATATAGACCTTGCTTAAGGTCTATAAAAAGGGGGGAAAATAGTTTAACTTCAGAATTCTGTTTATCATTATCTTTCACAGTAATTAGATGCCTGTTGATATGGTCAAAAGCTTTTCCATGGATGTTAATCTGCTTAGCTTTGTTCAACTTGATGATCAATCTTCTTTTATTTGCTTGCCCACAGTGAGATCCTGTGGCCCAACAAACCAAACATGCAGATTGGAATCCTCAAATGATCAAAACTGTCTAAATTACTCTGGAGCTTCAGCAACTTCAAAGAAAAAAATTTTGATCCAAATATCACAGAAATGCTTTTAAACATGCAGTAGCAGAGCTTGATTTCTCAGTTTCTGGAAAATGTTAATTTATTGAGACCAGTGCCTTTTGCTACAATAACCACTTTATGTTATTTTTATTTAACTAAAGTATTTTACCTTCTAGTGCAATTTTAACCTTCTCTTCAAAAGTCAGTGTTTTCAGAGAATGAACAAACTGTACCATGAATTGAAGTATTTATATTTCTAAATTAACCTACGTATTATTTCCTCGATAAAGAGTTGCTCAAGCATGTACTGCATCGTTCTCTTCACAATAGCCACTTGTCATTTTGAATTAATTCTACCTGAAGATATATTAAATTGCTAGTAGATTCATGATCCTTGACAAAGGATCACAACATATATTATACAAACTGGGTAAGCCTGCAACTCCAATTCACTTGGATTATGTCTTTCCTTGGCATAAACTGATATTGATATCCATGTCTTTGGTGGTAATATTACAGGAAGATTTATCACACCAATGTCCTGTCAAGTTTAAGTCTCCTTGCAATGAGTGCATGAAAATGTGCACTGGTGCATGAACATGCAACGTTGGGGAGGTCTGGAGTGAGCACCACCTAGAGAAAACGTCACAGCATGAGACAGACCTCTGGTCTTTTCTGTGGCTCTTCAGGGAAATGAAATTCAAAAGATAGTTACATGCTCTGTTTAGAAGGACAACATAATGCTCTTTTTATGCTACTATATGCTATATACATATACTATAGATGTAAAAGCGTTGGTATTTGAAAGGTACTTCAGCTTGCATTTAGAACCATGGCCGCACTCTTCTATTAGCATGTGCATAGTATGCTACAGCTACTATTTCACACTTAGCTTTGCAGTACAGCAGTAAACTTTTATTATTACTTATGTCATTATTTTGTAATTCATATGCATACTTGTATCCTGTTACTTTTTAGGAGTTTTCATAATGAAATCCATTTATTCTGCCTGGGTTAATATATATCTCAGCATGGCCATACATGTCATAGATTTTTTTCCCCAGAATCACTGAGAAGGTAGTTATCCAAGGGAGAACAGCCCAATCCCATTGAGCAGGTTAGAATCAATTTTTTTCTCCCCTTTGGATTTTCTGTTCCTCTGATGATGCCCTTCCAGATCAACAGGACTGGTCATGAATGCGGCAACTGAACTGGTCAAGGCTTAGAGGACAGCACTCCTTCCTTCTCTCTTGGAAAGACCTCCAAAGTAGTCTCTTTATAGCTGCAGGACATCAGAATTGCTGCAACAAGCAGGGAAGTGCTAATGGTCTGATGTAAGGTAGATTGGGGGCCTTACAGAAAGACAGTAGACTCTCCACCCTAAAAGCTCTCCTAAAAAGACTCTGCTGTAAACAATTAGATTCTCAAGGTTTGGAAGTTGAAGTTTGAAGTTAGCACAAGACAGACAGGCAATAGAAGACAGAAAGTGAAAACACGTGCCTTTTACACCACCCATGAAGTATTTGTAAAAATTATTGTAGATGAGATTCCCCAAAAGAGTTGCAAATACTCTTTGTATAATCAGTGGGAGAAGTCTTTGTCATTCGGAAATTTTGTGGGGCCCAAAAGAGCCCAGGCAGAGAGTTACCAAGCAAGGACATAAGGAGAAGGTGACTTTGTGATGAAGAATATGTTAGCTACATTTAAGTAACTCAGTGGTAGCATGAGATATATTGAAGGCTGCAGAGAGTGGGAGCAATATAAAATAAAAGCTAACACTCCACAGAGGAATAAAATCTCTGGACGAAATTAGCTCTGCTTATTATTGATATATCTATTAAAAATGGCTCATGAGGCATATTTCTAACCTAACAAATATAAGAAACAGCATAAGTGACAGCACTAGGGTGCAAGAACATGAGAACCAAGACTCCCTTACAACAAAATAAAAAGTCTCTTAATATTCCTCTTAATGTGGCACTAGGGCACCAACACGGCGCATAATTTCAAAATCCAGGAAAATCTTTTGGGTGTCAGATTAGAGAAGAGGTGCAATGATCAGTTTAAGAATTAAGTGAAACTTTATTTCCTTTGTTTGCTGGTATTAGGTATAATTTCTAAAAAAGCGAAACTCTGTGACAGACTATACAACACAAGAACCAAGCCACACAGACAGAAACTGTTAGGAATACTATACTATTTTAGACACTTTGACTCGGTCAAATAATGCAAATCAGCCATAAACTTCATTTAAATGTTACTGCTGCTTTTTACCATCATAGTAAAACAGCTGGAGTATATTGATGAATGTAGCCCATTTCTGTACATATTTTATAAACATCACCTAGTCCATCTGCCTTCATAGACAGAGATTTTTTTTAATGCTAGATACTTTCTAGGTCTTCATTTGATTTTTAGACAGCTTTCACAGTCCAATAAGCATCTAGCCCAGGAGATGTATTCTTCCCTTCCCTACATATATATTTCAATGTGTTTGCATTTGTCATTTGCTAAACACATTATGACACACGACGGCTTTGATTCCCTGAAGAATTCCTTGTATGATACAGTGATTTGGAAAGCACTAAGGCACTAAGCTTTTTAAGTTCCTCGTAATAGCTAAATCCATACGCTTCAGTAAGGTAATGGCAAATGTTAAAATGTGTTAGTGCCACTGGATAAGTGCAGTTTGCAAAAATAATTTTCAGTAACAGGCTTCCAGTTTTCAATTGCCAGCACATTTACTCTGGTTATAAAATATATGCCAAAAAATGTGTAGAAATACGTTCCCTAAGTATGCAGCCATTCCAGAGTGCCTTGATAACTATTTTACTATAAGGATGAATTTCTGCTTAGTCCAGCTGTCAGATCCTCTTGAGACTATCTGCAGAACAATGAGCCATATCTTAATATTAAATGAATCTGGTTTTAAATGAGGAGACACCAGTGGGAGCAGAAGACATTCTGCTTCATGACCTAGTTGCACTTTCCCATTCATGACTGCTACAGTTAAGCCTAGGCTACTGGCAATCACAGCAGTAGACATGCCTTTCTTTTAAAGAAAAAAACAGAAGAAATGGTGACAAAAGATCTCCTTTAAATAAAAACTTAGTCAGTAGCTTGCAACTGTTACATAGGGAATGGGGAGACTTCCCACCCTTCTTATTTAATCTATTCCACCCCTCATAGAATGTCCTCTTCAATCTGCTAAATTATTCACCTATGGGGTTAAGATATTGACCGACTCCACTCCAGAGAAGAAGAGCTCTCTTTGGTGACGAACTTACTCTATGTACTTTCTCTGTTGGCCACTGGCTCAGCCCACTTGACCACTGTGGTGACATGAATGAATGTGTATTTTCATTTTGCAATTATTTGCATCCCAGAGGCAATATGTAAGCATCTATATTGTTGATGACATGAGAGCTTTGGGAGTCCAGTCATGGACCAGTCCAGTCCAGACCAGTCAAGAAGCAGAACTTCAGGTGTTTGGGAAAATAACATTAAAATCTAGAGTTTAAAAGCATCTGGAGTAAAGTGTCAGCTGAATGGAAGAATTTTGAGGATTGCATTTTTGATTTCAGATAGTCAGAACTGGAGGTGGGCTGGAGCTTATGAATGAAGAAAAGATAAATAAGAGGGAAAATAAATACACACTATTTACTGTGACATTTAATAATTGCAAGAAAGTAAGTGAATTCCATCCATCTGTACCACAAACCACCATTAGTCAGTAAATTTGTCATGTCTCATATCAGAAGAGCATCTTGAGACTTTTTTTTACTTTTTTTTTTTCCACTTTCCTTATAGATGACGTTAATGAATCACTGTTTTCCCAAATATTCTCATTTCTTTTCCAAAGTGGCACTTCATACTTCTTAATTCCAATTTTAATTATCTCTTATGTAAGAGGCTTCACTACATATGATTTATAGTACATGGGAATTAAAAAATAGACAAAGTCCATTACTTAATTCTTTTCTTCTTGCATTTTCCTACACTGAATTACAAAGTGGAAGGTGAAAATTGGTAAGAAAAATCATCCAGTATGTACAAATTTGGTGCCAGTCTTACAATTTTTAATGTACAAATTGACTGTGGCTTTATGAAACAGTAAGTTAAAATAGCAATTATCTATTGTGATTGCTAATAATCAAACTAATACATACATTGGTAGTCAATGTACGTATTCATATGCAAATAGCAAAACACTGTGTTATAGTAAGCTTCTCCATTTCCTACTTTTAACCCCAAATTATTTCAAAGCCAGAAATACATATAATTATTGACTATACATGTAATTCCATGTCTGAAAAGTGGGTAAATCATTGCTTATCTTTTGTTCTCAATTAACTTTACACTGAAATACTAAATGCCATTTAGATTTTTTCGATGCAAATTCAAATTCTATGTAGAAGATGGATATTTTCATTACAAAAATAATATACACACGCCCACCCCCAAACTCAGGAAAACAAGGAAGGGATAGATCTTGGCAATAAACGGAGTTTTATTTAGTTCTTAAAAATATAGTAAATGAATATTTCTGTCATGTGTTGATCCAGACAGAGGACATCATCTGAATATTTGATGATAAAAGTATCTTTTCTCATCCTTTTATCTGTAAATTGTCAGTTTAGCCCCTTCATTAGCTCAATGTTTTGAATACTTTACTAGAAGTTTTCTCCAAGCTATTGCTACATCAAAATTAAAAACTTGTACTTGACCTAAAATGTCTTTTAGAAAGTCATTAATTTTTCCATTCAAAGAAGATAAATGATGGGGTTGTTGTTGTAATGACTAATGATACTAATTGTTAAAATTGTGTATTTTACAGCATTTTATCCTTTTCTTTTTTTCTGATGGACTAAAGTGCCCTTTACTTTCAGAATTCT
Organism: Scolopax mira; assembly: GCA_004320125.1. Classification (NCBI taxonomy): domain Eukaryota; kingdom Metazoa; phylum Chordata; class Aves; order Charadriiformes; family Scolopacidae; genus Scolopax; species Scolopax mira. The sequence goes on from BJBW01006217.1 coordinate 84,715, forward strand.
GCTTTCCATGTGGATGAATTTATACAGAACATCAATAGATCCTCTCTTAACCTTCCTTTGCTGAGTTAAATGCTTGATAGATTTATGAATTTATTCATTTATTACAGTTAGGATGATTTTCCAGAACAACTATTTCTTTTTCTGAACCTTTTAATTCAGTAATGTTCATACTTTATGTATAAGCAATAATAATTTGGTATTGCTAGTTAGTATTGCATTGATTTTACATGCAGCATTGTATTTGCTAATCTAATGACAACTTCATCCTTTAAACAATTTCATCCATTTCAAACTCTTAGCATTAAGTGACCAGAAATGTGTCCTTACTGGCTCAAAGCAGGGCTGCTTCTGATAAGGTTCAAAATTTTATGGAATAGCAGGAGACTCAGTGACAAAAACCTTGATTTGGTGGTAATGAGAAAATTAGAATGGTAAAATGTGTCATGGCATAGAGCTCCTGACAGTATATTTGCAAAAGTACTGGTTTCATCTAGGTGTGTAATTCCCCACAGAACACAAAACCATTTTAAAAAATCAGTATTGGCTGCCCTGTTCAGCTACATTTACAATCCCAAGAGTTTTAAACACTGAAATCTTGAATGACATTTAGTACCAGGATGGAAAGGAAAGTAGTATTTTAACAAAATTATGGATCATGGGTGAAGTAAAATCATGCAGGAAACATATGCAAAAGGTTTGTTCTACAGAAACAGTGGAGTGTAATTCTGTGTGAAGGAGAGACGGTTTTGGCATTTTCCTCAGTCCTCCTACAAATCCAAAGGGAAAGCAGAATTGTAATATGTGCCTAAGTTTCTGAAAATCTGTGAGTATCTTTGAAAACAATACAGGCTTCCAAGTGCTGCTGTGCTCCAAACACTTGTTAGGGTTCCATAAAGTAATGAAATCTCATGCAGATGATAGATCATAAGAATCACAGGGCTCACAAATTTCATACATCTAGAATGAGTCACCATCATGACTGCCAAACTGTAACAGATGGCTAGTTTTAAGTAAAAGTGCTGTAATTCACACCTGAAGGTGTTTCATTAATGGAATATGCAAAAAATGAGATCTACTACATGTTATGAAATCTTTCATGAAGAATGAAAATATCCTTTTGTGTCCAGGGTTGCATTGCATTGCTGGTATCACTGTTATTTTTAAGCTTGGTACCAGCTTCCACAAATAAAAGAATCACTGTTACCTGCTTCAAGACTATGCAAAATGGAAGTTCCTGTCATGAACAGAAAAACTTTCCAATAGGCTTCTTATAGAAATTGGTTAAAATAAGAAAAATAGTAATTTAAGTCTTGAAGCTTGTCAAATCTGTGTATATTTTTTGAAGAAGGTATGTTGATATAAAACTATTAAGAATCAGATTTTTTTTTTTTGTTTATGAAAACACTAGATAATCTATTTGGTCTACTTTTATGCAGAAGTTTCAAGTACACAGTCAATAGTTAATAACTCTGAGTAGTACAGGCTTCAGAGTCTATCCAATTTCAGCACCAACCTCAATAAGTGATAGTTAAATGGTAGAATGTTTTAAGAAAATCACTTGGTCTTGGTTCAGAGAACATATTTTTTTCTCGGACTGTTCAAAATCTGTTTTGTACTCTCCGTGTCTTGACCAGCTTCTGCTTCTGTTAGTATCAGATCTTTTCTCACTTGTGCTTATACAGCTAATTATACTGATCTTTATAAAACGATATTAAAGTTAAATTATTAGAAAATATAGGGATAGAAGTGGATTGACAACACCATTGGGGAATTGGAATGGATAAACTATAACTAATAAATGGTAATATATCACTTTCTTTAAAATTACCTTTTGAGGCCCAATGTCAAGCCAAGTTTTAACACACCTTATGCCATGCTAAACTGAATTGTCCTAAGTATGCCATCAACTTAAAAATAATTAGAGTGTGCTATTCCCTCAAAAAGAAGTAAACAGCTGCATAACAGGAGAAAGAAACCGCAGAACATTTTATAGGGATGAGATCATGATATGGCCTCTAGAAAATATTTCATCTATTACAGCACATTGGTCTTGAAATTTTAAACCCTCAGAAAGAGAATATCAGGTTATAAATGTGAAGCAGCTCCTCTGAGAGGAAACCAGCTTTTGCAATCAGCAGTTCACAGTCACATTTCAAGCACAAATATCACTGGACATGTATCTTACTTTTAAGTGCTAAGAGCAACCTTTTATTCACATTTTCATTTTAGTGGCAGAACCACTCTAATTGAATTTCTCAGGTCTGTCATTCAGACTTCAAAGATCACACTCTTAGCATTCAAGAGTAAATTTATGTAGAGATAAAGATAAATTATATCACAAAGTTGACAGCAAGGTAAACTATTCAAGCAGGGAAAAGAGGGAAAAAAAGAAAAAGGCAGGGGGAGAGCAAAATACCAAATCAAAATACCCACAAATCTGCAGGTAGATATATCAAGATAAAAATTTTGTGGTCACTTTCTCAAGCAGGTTCCTTAACGCTCAAAGCACTGTAAATACCTGGACAGAAAAATTGCTACAATACATCTGAACCCTCCAGCTATTAAAAATGAAACTGATGTAACATTAATGCAAATACATATGTGTATAAAATTTGTCACATAACTCAGGAGAAATTGTAATATTCCAGGTTAATAAACTAATTTTTCCTTCTGCCTAGGGTGATTAATTAACACTTTCCTACAGTTATGATGGAGCCAGGATATACAAGAAGAACTTTTCTGACAGATAACATCCTGAAGTACACAAGAACACCGTTTGGGGAAGAATATAAAGCTCAGACATTTAAACATACAAAAATCACAAGCCAACCCAATCAAACCAAAGAAAAAATTCCAAGAAAGTTTGGGTTGAAGTATATTCCCAAGCTTATGCAGGTTAGACACTAGTAAATGTAGTAATCTATGCAGTAAAATCAAATAAAGGAGCCATTTCCGGTGTCCTAGCTCACTCCAGGCACTAGTGGACTGCCATGGAGTAACTCCTAAGCACGTTATTTGAGGTGGTAAAGATGAGGGTAAAGACAAGGGAACGCAATTTACAACTTCTGCTATGGAATATGTAGCAGATATTAATTTTCCCTGTACATTAAATAAGCATATTTATGATTTTTCTATTTACCACATGGTATTGGATATGATCAGTTATGCAACAACTTTCATTTCTGTACCACTTCATAACCTAGGGCAAGCAACTGACATCCAGCTCGCAAAATCTGCAGGCTGAATTTGTCTTCATGTCCAGAGGTATTCATCAGAGATAAGAGGCTTTGAACTTCTACTTATTACCAGTATTCAATTCCCAACCGTTCACATCATTCCTCCTTTTCCTTAGTCATACAAGATTCTGCTCACAAACAAGAAAACATTATTTCTGTACACAGTCTGCATTATCTTGGAAAGGGAAGCACAAAGGCACTTGACAGTATATTGAAGTGGGTATTTTAGTTGCTGTGGATTCCAGTACACAGCCCTGGCAGAATGCTGGATAAGCAGGCAAAAAAGCAAACATCACCAATGAAGCACTCTTAACTCTGTACATTTTTTCATTTTTACTTTATCACACACTTCATCCAAGGATCTCAAAACTCTTAAAAATATTTATGAAATCTTACAGCACTCTTGAGAGGCAAATTATCATGAACTGCCACTTTTAAAGAGTGATACACTGAAATTAAAAGCTAACTCAGTGCTAGAAGTAGTAAAAGAATTCTACACATCTAACACCTTCCCTTCAGTTCTGAATAAAAAACTCCTAAATTGCATATAATGGTAAGTACTCAGAGAGACCCTGGGAGTTCTGGGAAGACACATTTATATTGCCTATTAAATTACAAAAATAGATGTTTTGTGTTAATTGATTTTCTTTCTTGCTATATCTTCTCCATTCTAAACAGTCTGTTAAGTGTTACAGCTCTCAGAACTGAATGGATATATACCACATCCTATAAATAGTATTTTTCAATACAGATTCAAAAAAACAATGAGAGAGTTTGCTGTGAAATTAAATTCAGATAATCCTGAGAATCTTGCTGAAAAATAAGTATCTAGAACTACTTATGTCACAATTTTGCTAGTAATCTGCACTTGCAAATCTGAGAACCTCATTTTTCCATCACTATTGACTCGTTTTATTTAATGAGACAGTAGTGGCTTAGGAAAGGTATAGCCTTTTCATACATTTTACAGATACATAACCCTGATGCCCATGTCTGTAACTGGAAATATAACATTAACAAAAGGACTCACCCTCAATCATGGTTAAAATATTAAAAACATTCTCTAGCATGCATTATACTTAGTCCCCAAAGGGAAGTTTTTATTGGTTGGCAGTGATGGGGTATTTTTGGTTTGGTTTGTGGTTTTGTTTTTTTCTTTTACAAGCTGTTCTTCAGACGATTAAATTAATTCAACAGAGCGTATATTCATGAACTGAACCAAAGTGAAGAAAATGGGGATGTTTTGATCTAGTGCTCCTTGTGCTATTTTAGGTGTGAACAGCGCATAACTCAGAACAGACTAAGGCTAACTGTAAATTATATGGCTGCGCTTTAATCTATTCCTCAATTTCAGGAAGAAGAGAGTGAAAATGAAGGATGGGTTTCTTGAGAAGTAAATACTGTTGGGGCATTGTTTGTTTTGTCTTTTGTTTGGATGTTGGTTTCTGTTGGGTTTCTTTTTTTTCCTTTTTCCAAGTAGTATCCATACTTTCTTATTGGGGACGAGAAATGTGTACACTTTGTCATGCTTTAGCATGGACTGGGGATGAATGAGATGTGTAAAATGGCTGGACACAGATTACTCTTTATGTAGTTTTCTTATTTAAGTTATGGCAAAAGCTGAGATGAAAGGCTATGAAGGGAAGGTAGAATATGTTAATTTTATTTTTTATTTATTTATTTATTTTCTTATATTTCATATATAATATTTGCAAGGGAATTCTTTCCCTATTGTGACAGATGTACCCCATGACCACAATTATGCATTCTGTCCTTGAGGCTGAAAAAGTTGTTCCTATCACTAAGATTGGGGAAATCCTTAGAAAGCGCAACTCTTTTTACAGTTTATCAATCCCAATCAGTAGGGCTAACTGTCCAATGATTTACTGAAAACCCCTAATAAACTTCTTAGGAATGACTGCATGTCCTGAAAAAAAATTGTTAGGAATTTTTCAGTCCTGAAGGATATAATTTTTGATACTTTTGACTCTGGTGTACTCCTCGCTGTCAGCATTAAGGACCAGTCTTAAATCAGAACTGCAGATGTGTGGATATTTTCTCTTATATCAGTAAATGTGATTGCAAGGTAGATAATTAGTTTGCAGTTCAGCTACGAGTCCAATTTCATTGGATTCAAAAGCTAAACAAAGTCAGTACCTGTTAAAATTTACACAGAAGACTTCCAGCTTATTAACATACATGCATCTACATGAGTTGCCTGTAACATAGTTGTTTTAGTAATTATTTCAGTTCTGAGAAAAGGGACTCCTCTGTCAAGAGCTGTACTACAGTATATCCTCTTCTTAATTGCTCCTTATTATACATTCTTCTCCCAGTCTTTCTTAGCCTGTGATAACAAGATCTGAACATCACATATGCACTGATGATTGAACTTTGTACCCTTTGAGAAGGAAGGTTTCTTTTTGCAAAGAGATGAGGTAACTTGTCTTAATTGCTAAGATGAAACTCGGACTGTACAAGTCACTCTAGAGCTCCTTAATCTGCTGCAAAATCACAATCATCTGTAGATAAGCCTCCTTCTCACATGCCTGCCAAATGCTTTGCCTAACATGTTGACCCATGCTGTATGGATCTCTTCATTCCCTCAATTTCAGTCTCTTCCTTTCTTTTTTTTTTTCTTTTCTGTCTCTAAATTTCTCTTCCTCTGTGCCCATGTACCAAATTTTCTGTTCTTCCTGATGATACCATCAAACCAAAATCAAACTTTCATGATCAGCGCATATTCTTTGCTGTGTCACAACAGATGGCCTACCAGATCTCAAAGACTGGCTAGACCATCAGTAAACAACACGAATCAACGTCCTGCACATCTAGGAGATCTGTCCAGCAGAAGTGGGATAGCTTACTCAGTTGTGGACTCCACTTGTTGAAATGGAAGGAACTGACATGCTGATTGGGCCTTAATTACTTTCTCTTCTGTGGGGGAATTATCCCCTTTTCAATTATAAAGCCCTGGCAATTCATAGAGCATGGTTTCTGCAAATAGAAAAATGATACAGACACTGCTTCAGCCCTCTGAAACATATGCCAGGCTACCCACAGTGATCCATGGTACAGAGCTCATGGCCATCTGTTGCAGAGATACAGATGTTTGTCACTTAAATTTTGTCACTTAAATTAAGGACAAATTTGTTATCTATAGCAATATTAAGCTGCAGCTACTTGAGGATGGCATGCCTAATGGACTATTCAGAGAGGTGCAGCCATACACAAGCTAGATATAAAATGGCAATCATTAAACATACTTGGGTAAGCCTCAGAAAGTGTCAAAGGAATCCAGCTTCCCATGTCACCCATGAATTGGAAAGACATAAAGGAAAAGGACCATCTGGCACCCTTTTACTTTGCTCCTGTGAACTTTTAAAAAGATGATGTTGTCCTATTAATAAGAATGAATTGTTTAATTTATTGATCCATCTTTAAAAAATGATGGGTGATGTTGTGTACTTAGTCATGACATCTTTTCTTCATTTGATGCATTAAGCAATGTTATATTCAGCTTCATTAAATGATCTCCCAATTATGACAATGGATAACGATGGTCATTAGAGTAATGACATTTGTCACCATCGGTAGTGGCAAGGATAATGAATAATGAACACGGCAAAATTTCCAGAGACTTTATAATCTTATATTCCACTTAGTAGCAGGTTAGAAAAACACAGAAATCAGATAGTTCCCTGAGGATAAAAAAAGTTTGAGGAAACCAACAGAGAAGCTTCTTTCTTAAAATACTAAAACACACAAAGAAAAACATGGGTTAATTATGCTGAGTAAAAAGCTGCCAATACAGCAATTTTATCACCCTATATATATTTCCATAAAGAAACATGAACCAATTTTTAATGCAACTGGGATAAGAAACATCAATCCATTGTGTATTCTATTGGCAAAAAGATTGACAAGAGAAATACATGTTACAGTACCTGCACAGGCTGGAAGACTGGGCTGGCAAGAACAGTATGAAGTTTAACAAAGACAAATGCAAAGTCCTGCACCTGTAATGGAATAATTAGAGAGACCAGTACAGGCTAGCATCTGTGTGGCTAGGGAACAGATATGGTATTCCCATCTGTTGAATGGACAATAAGCTGAATATGAGTCAGCAGCATGCCATTGCGGCAACAAAGATAAATCAAATTCTGGCCTGCCTCCACAGGGATATTACTAGCAGAAATAGAGATGCGATGATCCCACTGTACTTAATGCTTGCGAGGCCATACCTGGAATACCATGCCCAGTTCTGGTCCCCTCAATTCAAGAACTATGTAGACGGACTGGAGATGGTCCAAAGGAGGTCACAAAGATGATAAAAAGGCTGGAGAACCTGTCCTGTGAGGAAACACTGAAGGAATTGAGTCTTTTCTCGCTGGAGAAGAAAATGCTCTGGGGGACCTCATCACAGTACTCCAGTACTTAAAAGGTGACTGCAAAGAGGATGGAGGCCTCTCTTCAAAAGGAGCCACGTGGAGAAGACAAGGGGCAGCAAGAACAAGTTGTACAGGAAGAGGATTCATCTTGATATAAGAAAGAAATTTTTTTGCAGTGAAAACAATCAAACACTGAAACAACCTCTCCAAGAGTGTGGTAGGGTTCCTGGCACTGGAGATTTTCCAGACATGACTAGACATGGTGATAGATAATCTCATCTAGTCTCCCTTTCCCACAAAAGGATGGACCAGATGATCTTTCACGGTCCTTTCCAATCTGTTCTATGGGATATCTGTGATTCTATGGTTTTACAATGAACCCCAGAGGTTATTTAAAACCTTATCTCGATCAATATAAGAACTGAGTGAAGAATGCAGGTATATATCTTGAGACTTAAGAGAATTATCTTTTTGTCCACTTACAAAAGTAACCGACTCAGTCCTACAGTTAACTTTTCTCTGTGATACCTCCTTTTATTTTTTACTGCATATAAGAACAACAGACTCCAATTATAATAATCCTTTATTTTCTTTTTTACATGTACATCCACTGTATATGTAGAAAAGTACTGCACATGCATCTTGCAGTTTCACATTAAACTAATCTATGAAAATAGATGCATCTTTGCATAATATGTAGTTTTGTCAAGAGGCATGAGAAATATCTAGGGCAAAAAAATCCCAGGTAGTGTTACACTTCATACCATAAACACCACCAAACCTGGTGGTATGTTAATTTTATCCAAAAAGAAAAGGAAACCAAACACCATATCAGTGTTCATTCTCTTTGTCCATGTCTATCTATCTATCTAAATACAGATATATCCTTCCTCTTTCCATCTATAGGACAAGGCAGGGAGGATATCTAAACTGAACAAAAGCAATGATTCCAGATGAACTATCATTATGCACAAACTCTTCTATTACCTGCAGCACCTATTGCCAATTTAAAATTTGGCAAGGAGAACACTTAAGGATGCTCTGACACGTGCTTTTCTAGGACATGACATAACTACTAATTTAAAATTAAAGTACACTTTATAATAAATGCCTTGCTAGCTTTTAATCAAATGATGTATTATTAGCAAAGATTAAAAGAACAAATTATGTACAGCATGGTTGAATGATTGCTGGGGGGAGAGAAGATAACTATCTTGGTGTATTTGAAAACTAAGTGCCAAGAAAAGAAAGGATTTTTAAGACAGCAGAGAGGGGACAGACTCCATTAAAAATCAAAACAAAAATCCAAACAAACAATTAAAAACAAAACATAACAAAACACCCATATCTGGAAATTCAGTAAAGATAATTTTGTACTCAGTATCAAATGCCTATAATTCTGCAGACTAAACTCCTCAAAGTGATTATGAAATCTCTGTGACTCTGGCTACTCAAGAAAATGTATTTGAGAAGAACCCAAAAGATTATTTGTTGAGCATGGCAACCAGATTGCCTGGATACATCTTAGGCATAATGGACAGCTATGCCAGCAGAAAGATCAGACTCTGGGCAGCGAGAATGATAATTCCTCTTGCTACTCTCATATGGATGTGATTTAGCTGTTATCATGTGGGGATCCACAGACTATGATATGAAAAAAATCACATTAGAAGACTATAATGCTGTTTTCCTTACATACATATCTCTGAATCTCAGGCTTCTTCAAGCACAGTTTTGACATTGTTTTAAGTAAGAGGTTTAGAAATAAAAATATTTAAAGAGTTTAAATAACAATTGTGACCACTGAGGTAGTCATGTCATCTTTCTATTTACTAGCAGGCTGTATAACTGTATTCTAGCACAAAAAATATTCTTTTAAACAATATAAATGGCATAAAAACTTTGTTGAAATGAAACCTAAAATATAATAGATTTGATCACAGAGTGAAAATACTTGAATAATTTGACATGGCAAAGATAAAGAGTTTCACGGATTTCAGAATGGAGTTTGCTGATTTTATGTTTTCCCATGAAATAAGAGGGTTTGGGGTAGCATTCCAGGAAATCTCTACCTGTCCTGCACCCTATGGACATATCAAATGAAGAAAGCTGTTCATGAACAGAACCTCAAAAAACATCCTCAAAATGGAAGTTGAGAACAATCAACTAACTCGTTCTTCGTGGATGGAGATGGACAACATATATCCCCACCTACTGCTAGGCAGCATGGAGAAGAGTTGGAATAGTGTTTCAGTAAATGCCCTGTTCTCTTTATCACAGGAAGTAAAGCATTTTATTTGCTGTTTCTTTTTCCCATACTCAGAGTATTGTTAGAGACAGGCATGACTTAATGCTGTTATTCCCCCCTCTTCCCCTCCTTCTCTCTCCAAAGAGCAGAAGTAAAGGGCAAATAGCTGATGCTATTACTCCCAAGGCAGACTCAGCCCATCAGGAAATCAAAACCAAGTCTATTATTAATGTCTATGATTAAAACACTCCTTCAGGTTCAGGAAAACCTTCTCTTCCCACCCCCCCTCCACTGACCCTGAATGTCTTATTCAGCTGAGGACAGTAAACAATTCGAATGGACTGGAAATGTGATCAATTATCCATTTTTGTCCCACAAAGGCCACAGGAAGTACTGGAGTGAAACATTGAGAAAATGGCAACCAACCAGCCTAGATTTATGAGCAGTCCAGAGGATAGGGAATATGGAACATGATCAAGAACATAAAATATCTGCACTTTAAAATATCGACCTTTAGAACATTATGTTCACTAAATAAGACTTAGTTGACAAAAAAATGAACAGGTACAAACACTATGTGGATTAACTTGAAAATGATTTAGAGCTGAGTGAACAGTCTGGAGTACATTTTCTCTGCTTCTTTGGCTTTCTGTTTGCAAAATTGTCTGTGCATAATAAATAAAAAAGAAGAAATAGGAAAATGAATTAGACCAGAATTACTACTTTACTCCACATTAAAAAAAAAAAAAAGTTTAATAGATACTAAATCAGAAAGGACCTTCAAACAAATAAAGAAACAGATTATGTTTGATGTGGAAAAGAAGGACTCATGGACATGTGGAAAAAAGTATGATCAGAGCAATAAGGTAGGGAGAACAACATAGAGGAACCTTTGAAGCAAATTGTAAGGGTAAGACAAACATTCTCCAGGGCATGTGAAGAGGAGGTTGTGGTAATTAAATTTCCAGGCAATGAGGTTTGTGAATACTACTTGCAATTTTCAATCAACTCTAGCACAAATGCTGTGTGGAAAACTTAACTGATTAAGTCTGGAAGCACATTCCTTTTCTTCTTCTATAGTATGACTGTATTTTTTACCTTTAATAAATATTGCAATAGGCTTAGTGGGTGAGAGATAAGAACTATGTATTTTATTTCCTTACAGAAACGCCCACTTTTCCAAACAGAAAACTACAAATAAAATCAAACCTAGCTATTTTATAGCTATATAAAATTGATCTCCCAAACTGAGAAATTACCAAATCTGAAATCAGAACAAAAGCACACTTTTGTTACAGTGTTTCCAAAGTGGAGCAGAGTGAGAATCTCAGTTTAATCTGAATTAGTCTCATTCTAAATCCCCATATCAGATACACTCTCACATCACAATTTTTGTTATACTTAACAAGAGTTCAAAAACCTGTCTGAAAGCTGGAACCAAGACTAAGGGTTTGATAAAAAAGGGTAACGATCAAGGTTTGTTCTTAATACAATGGCTATATTTCATTCAGGTACCATTTGTCTGATTTTAATAGATAACCTCACTGAAAGCTGACTGTTAAAAGGCAATCAGAGTTTATGTTGGAAATGTACAAATGCAAAAAACAACACCCAAAAAAATCCAATAAACAAGGTAAATAAAATGAAATTATATATGAAGAAACATAACCAAAATGGCAAAGACTCATGATTTGTGTAATTCCACAAAGGACAGGGATATTAACTAAGAGCAAGATTGTATATGTAGAAATCTTCTGTTTGTTAGATTCTGTGATGTGGTAAAATTCAGATAATTTGGGTTTTAATGACTAAGGAAGTCAGAATGTGTTTTTCTCTTCAAAGAAGGAAGAAGATGGATCTGTCAGGACTTTCTAAAGCTCAATTTAGAGATGAGCATTTTCCTCTCCATTGCTTGCCTTTATTCTATCAGGGAGGAGGACTGTGAGAAGACGTAGGTGCTATTTGCTTGATCAAATCAATTTAGGATTCTACATGAATTCTGAATAGGCCTCTATATTTTTGTTTGTGGGGTTTTTTGTTTGTTTGTTTGCTGTTGTTTGTTTTGTTTTGATTTGTTTTTAAAGCCGTTGGGTTTTCAAGCAGGTGAACTGTATTTTATTCCGTCTCAATAAATTTATATCATTATTTCTTAATAAACCACCCCCAAAAGGCTTTCAAGAAAGTTGCATTGCAACGGAGACTTATTGCTATACAGTTGTATTGTCACTAGAATTCAGTATCTGACTCAACAAAAGGCCTATGGGCAAAACTAAATCACTTAAATCTGACTTGACTTAACATCCTCCAAGGTCTTTCAGCAGAGGTATCATTGCACAGGCATTTGGGATCCTGGGGTTTTTTTTAGCTTATGTGACTGTACACTACTCCTGGGATTTCTAGAACAGAAAATTTGCCTAAGACACCCTATAGAGCACAAACTTGTTCAACATATATGTGCAACCTTCTTCATGGGCACACAGTGGTTTTTTTCTTTCCTATCAGCTTTACTAATCATGGCAACTGATGTTCTGAAGTTTATTGATACAGTGCTGTAGTTCTTTCTTGGTTATGACTATCAGAGTTCCAAATATTTCATACCAAGGCAGGAAATCCTCACATCTGCTCCAAAAAGTTTTCTAGATGGAAATGAGAGCAATGTAAAGGCTACACACATATCCAGGTGTGCAGACTGCTTACTCAGATTAATATTAGTGCAGATGCTTTATCACACTCCCACTGTCTCAGAATGATAAATTGCTTCTCTATAGGATTTTTAATAGCTTCCAGGTTGAGCAGAGAGACAGGTGTGATAATTGATATGCACAAACATATCTATCTCTGGGACTCAAGTGCCCACATGGCAAGCTGGAGATCTACAATCTAGGTGGTGTTCTCAGAAATGCTGTCCCACAATCATGATGTGCAACTTTTCTCAGGTGGAGATTGCTGCTTCCTGGAGTTTTGGGACTTCAGCAATGGAAAGGAGTTCCATAATCTTTGGAACAGGTTCAGCACTTTGCTCTAAATCACCCCACAGGAAGCTCAGTGATTACCCTTCTATAAAACACAGGGAAAATATTCCTGTAAGAAAGAGTTTGAATTCAGATGTTTCCCCTGTACCAAGGAAGCAAGATCATGCTTTGATCCCTTTAAAGAACCTTAACATCTCTTTTGCATAGTGAAACTGCTTCATTTGGATTTGATGAAATTGTTAGTCTTTCTAAAGTGTTTCTAAGTTGAAGGGGGCTAAGACTTCCCTTGAGCTTCACATTCCCCACCAGTCCCTCCTTAGTCGTCTAGCATAGACCCTCTCCTTGTTGGCTTCTCTGTCACTTCAAATGGAAGTTATCATCAATGCATTCCAGGAATCTACTGGACTGCTTACACTCTGATGTATTGTCCCTCGAACAGATACCAAGGTGTTGGACCAGGGCTTGTGAATGTGAGGCTGCTCCTGTCTACACAGGGCCTCATCCTCTGGGTCTTCCTGATGCGGTGGCCTGTAACAGACCTCCACTGTAATATCACCTGTCCCTGCCCTTCCTTTAATTCTGACTCATAAACTCTTGGTCGGCTCCTCATCATGATAAAGAATATAGTTAATCATGAAAGTATGGGGTCATTTTATCTCTTGAAAGAGAATAATTTCTGAGGACAAGACCCTGTCTCCTCTTTTCATTTGCTGAAAGTACAAGCCCATCTATTACAATGAATTTTATATTTCAACATTTTAGTTTAAAAAACAGTGTGCAAAACCCCAAAGGTTCAGAGATCCAGGCAATGGGGAGAAAACCTATTTTTGTCAAAAAAGGATCTTCTTTTCCCTTATATATTTGAATATGTCTTTACTTTTTTCTCTTTATGGATAGAGACACTTTCTTTATTCTTGAGATGAAAAATGATCTTGCAGCTGGAAAACTGAATGAACATCCAGCAAAGGTGAAATTATTGCCAACTTATTCAGAGACTTCAGGCCAATCTAATTACTCCATGATGCCACTTCCATCCACAAAATGTCAACAGTAACACAAAATTATATGTATTGTGATGGAATTCTCTGATTTCTCTTTCAATACATATAATATTAGGCTCCTACTCTGTGAAGGCACAATTTTGCCTTCTTTTCCCTTTCCTTTGCTATATGTTAACAAAATTGATTCATATTTTACTTTTCAGACTATGAAACCTAAGAATGCACTTATCTAATCATCTAATTACTAGTACTAAGATAAGAAGACAGAAGACCCAAAGGATCTTAGGGATATTTTTGCAGAATAGTCTAACAGTAGAGAAAGGAGAAATATCTTAACAGGAATTGCAGGTTGCATGTTTGATTTCATGTCTGAATGATTAATATCAGCAAGTAAACTAAACATATTTTAGTGGACAGCACAGTTACTTATTTCTACTCTGATGTAGTTCATATCCTGGTCTACCCAGTACTAAAAAAAATACATAGGGAAAATAACACCATCAAGAATTAACATAAAAATCTATTTTCTTCTTCATTAAAGTGTATTTAATATTGAATATTGTTTTAGTATTTCCAACATAGATCCATAATTTTTTTGAGTCTTTATTCAGCAGGGAATAACTCACAACCCCAAAATAACAAATTTCAAAATAAATTCAAATGCTCAGCCCAACTCTATGTGCTTACTGCTGTAAAAAGGAAACAGGCTTTTGAAAACATACGCCCCAAAATTTACTTGTTTTTCTTGTTTTCTGGATTATTTTTTTTTTTTGCTGATTTTAAAACTTTCTTCTGACACTTCCTATAAAAAAAAGATTCACATTCTTAAGTGTTTTTTTTCCATTGTCCTTCCCTATTCTATTTTTTACCTTTAGAGGAAGTAAAAGTTTAAATATTTAAACACATAAGAGCTCCCCAAATATTGGCAAGCTTGAAATCCTCCTCCTGCTACAAAAGTAGACTCTTCCTCTCCAGGACTAGGAAATAAATTTGCTACATTAGGGGAAAGGTTCTTCTCCCACCATATCCTTCCTTGCATGGCCACTTACATGCAGAAGATTTTTCTCTCCTTATGCTTTCAAAGGGAAAAGAAATGGCAAAACATGAAATATAATATAACTGAAATGGTTTTCCCCAAAATGCAAAAAGCCTAAAAACACAGCTTGGAGACAGCAAGATCTGACATTTGATCCTTTTTCTCTATTCAGAACTGAGGAGAATCATGGATATACTGGAGAGAGCCCAGCAAAGGATGACAATGATGATTAAGAGATTGGAGCACTTGTTACATGAGAAAAAGCTGGGACCACTTTAGTTGCTCAGCCTGGAGAACAGAGGGCTCAGGGGGATCTTATCAATATGTAAAAACACCTGATGGGTGGCAATGAAGAAAAGAGAGCCTAGTTCTTCTCAGTGGTGGTCAGTAAATGGACAAGAAGCAATGGGCACTAACCAAAATACAGGAAATTTGGTTTAAATAAGAAAAATCTTTTTGTGCTGCAAAGGTGATTGAACACTGGAATAGTATTCTCAGAGAGGTTTTAGGGTCTCCATCTCTGCTCTTTTCCAACTTCTATGATTCTACGGTTTACAGGTAAATGATGAACTTTCAAAAAAAAATAGTGATATAAATACATTAATTCTTTATTTGAACATATTTTAATAAGAGCTAGTAAGCGTATTGCATCCCAAGCTATTTCTACTATCTCTCACAAGCAAGAAATATCAGATGTTGCCATCCCAGTTGCCAAAATCTACAAGATTTTAGCTTTTTAAATAATCATCTTCCTGAGAAACCTTGCTTCTTCATTAAAAAAAAACCCAAAACAAAAAAAAAATCCACCACACCACAGAAAAAGATAAATATTATCTACAAAACAAGGCCTATCTTAGTGATCATTCAACTTGTGTATATCCACTAAGCTTTCAGCCTTTTAAAATTATGTTTCCACTGACTTTCTAGCACAAATAGTGTATTAGCTAATTCTGTGCAGTGACAGATTACATAAGACTGAATATGAAAGAGGTGTATGAAACTACAAGGCCACAATAGTTCCTATGCAATCTATTGCTAGACTTCTGTGAACTCTTGTGCTGACTGCACTGTCCACTTGTTTCTCACAGTTTCCGCAACCTAACAAAAGGAGATAGATACTCATGCTGTGATCTTTTGCCTGTTACATTTTCTTCTGTTCTTTCCCCCACCCTACATGCCTCTGATGTTAAAATAAAGCTATATTTTCACTGAGGAGCTTCAAGGAGTATTTCTTTTGTATACCTTGAGTCTCACTCTTAACTCTTCACAGGTCTCTCATCTCCCCTGATGAAGCACCTCGTTCAGCCTGCACCTGTGGTTTGCCTCGTTACAGCTTGAATTTGGGACAGCTTGTTATAGTTCAAAGCAATAGAATATCCACTCTGAAATGAGGGAAAACGAGTCCCTTGCATTGACAACTCTCTATTGTTTTCTTCTGTTTTTCTCCTTGTGCTCTCATGACCAGGCACATTGTCTCCTGATTCATCTCCTATCAAGGAAGCACACTCCAAGGACTCCCTGAAACAGATGTGCTGTTTTCAGTTAAACCTGCGTAGCAGCTCTTCCCTTCCTCTCTGACCCAGCAGACTGAAGATGGAGGCTCTCACCACCATTATGGCTTAATAAGAGCAGGAAAAATTCCTTGTGTTTAAGCAGGTAAGTAAACTTCACCGTGTATGCTCTCAGTGACAAGCTAGCTTCACCTTGCTGCTCAAATCCAGATGGTGGCTACTTAAAATGACTTTGCAAAGCAAACATACCCTAAAATAAACATGACAAAGTTCCTAGACAGAACAATCTAAGGAAATTGAACCACATCCTTATGTCTGCATGTATCTGAGCTCCTTCGTTTTTTTGCTAATGAGCTCTCAATTAAAATAGTGTGTTATATTTGATTATGTCAGAAGGCAAAATGTTTTGGAGCTCTTCGTCAGTAGAGGAGTTCTGAATAGTATCTGAGAAGGAAATTGGAAAGCAAAGGTATATAAGACAGTTGCAGCCATGAAGAATTCTGTGTAATCATATTTTAAGTGTTCCTGCCTGCTTCAGTACATAGCCATAAATGTCAGCTGGAAGTTAACTTTGTTGTTTATTAAATGTATGTTAATAATATTGTTCAAAATCTAAGTGCTCTATTCATTGCAAATGTAAATTGGCAATGCTGTGGTCTCTATCTGCCAGTCAATCACAACAGCATGAGTTAGTGAGGTGAATAAAGAATAAGGCAGCTGATTACAGAAAGCATTGAAGGACACGATAGATGGCAGAGAATAATTTTGTATTTAAATGTATCATCAGACTCCCTACAATATAACGCTTTAGAAGCTCAGATCAGATAAAGATCTGATCCTTATAGCCTATTACTTTCAACTTAAAGCTGAGATACATACATTCCCACTACCATCTCCTTTAGGAAGGAGCAAGAAGTAATGTTGGGATATAGGAGACAGACCAGTGTGGAGCACTATAGAGACACACAGATGGTGGTTGGGATTCGGCCCAGAAATCTCCCTTTTCTTCCCAGCCATACATTTACTGACAAAATTAGCATAAAACTCCTCATGCTAAAACTTTGAAATAGTGATCGTATTTAGAGCAAACAGTAGCTAGCAACTAACCACATCTCCAGAGGGTGATCAAAAATTTTCCTTTGGGACAGACAAGACAGCCAGGCTTCTCATAAAGATGGAGTTTTCAATCCGCCTTTTCTATCCAGGATTTTGGGAAAATCTTTGTTAATAAAAGTGAACTCCTTAGTATTGCTTGATTTCTGATACTGATAAATTAATTTAATATCAACAAAGACTTACTACATGCTAGAGTCAGCAAGCGCTTAAAATCTCGGCTTTATAACTTGCCCCTCTCTGCCTTAGATTCCCAGCTCTCAATTGGCATAACATTATTTTATAAATATTCTATGAATGTCTTCCTATATTGTTTACAAGAATAAGGCTTTAAATTCACTCAAGCTTCTAATGACCAGTGTAATCCAAGTAACAGTAAATCAGAACCACATTATTATAGTATTATACAAAAAGGCTCATAAGTGCTATTTGATTGACACTATTTGTTTCCTGTACACAAATGAGTTTCCCTCTGAGCACAGCAGACACTGTCTTGAACAATATTGTTATAGAAATAAAATGCTGTAGAAACATGTTTTAGAGGAGAATGAATATAACTCTTAAGAAGCTGAACTAAAGAAACCTGCTTTCCTGTGGATTTGAGTCCCTTCTCTTACTCCTTTCCCTCACGATCTGTCCCAAAATCTTTTTCCTTTTGCAATACTCAGTACAGGGCAAGTCCTCGCAATGCTCCATCTGCCTTGTCATGGATCTGTACTATTCCCTGGGTAGCTGTACCTGGTTTTAGGCTACTTATACATCAAACTGCAAGCTGTAAGCTGATTGATGGCCAGTAAACTGGGCAAACAGAATAAAGTAAGTTTACATAGTTTCTCTTTGATTGGAAGCACTAGTTTGAGTTGTTTGCCAGTTCAGACAGAATTTTCACATTCCAGCCTTCATCTTCTGGAGATGTTGCCACTTCTGACAAATGGAACAACAATGGCCAATAGATTCAAAAAATGTAGAGAGGAAATTAAGCATCAAATACACAAAGAACTTGATCTGATCAGCCTAATTTATACACAAAATTATTCTAGGTCCCCTTTTACAATCTGACTTTTAAAAGCTTCATTTTAAACTCAGGCAAAACTGCTAGGAGTCAGATAAATTTATAAGAATCTCTTAAAAATTACTTTATATGAACATATAATCTGATAATTTCAGACAGATGTGTGAGATAAAACTATGTCAAATTTCTAATATTGGAAAAAAATCCCAGGTATAGAAAAAGTAGTATGTTAGGTGTACAATAACAATGCTGTAGAAATACCTGAAGTATTAAAATGTCAAGTGACAAATTACTTCATAAATGACTATTTAAGTCAAGTAGTAGTTAACTTCATTTTTCAAAAAAACTATAATTGAAGTACTTTTTTTTGCTGCCTATATAAAATAAAATAATTGCATAATTAGTACATAATTACTTTCAGGAGTGACTAATTTTGGATTCTATTAAGTGCATATTAATTGCTATGCTGGCAACCACAAAAAAAAAAAAAAGTCAAAAAGTAAAACCCTTCCCTTATCAAGGTCAGCATTTGCATTATAAGAGAATCAAAATAGTGTTGAATCAATTAAATAGTCTAATATTTAGTAGCTGCAAGGCATGAGACAGTGAAATCGAAGGACAACCATAGAACCCATATTGAATAGCTGGCAAGATTCAAGTTGCCCTCACACTTAAATGTCTGGTGTTGCACCTGTGTGGAGAGAAACACTTTCGATGACTTTACTGGTGCACAAGTAGGTCTGTTGATATGTTACTTATTGATTGATGTACATTAGCTATGCAGAGTCCACTTTTAACAATCTTCTTCATACTCTATCATATGGAAGTACTCCTACCCTTCAGTTTGTGGAGTTATGTATAGATAATTAAAAGCTCAGCTCTTGTTGCAGACATTTATTTTTTTCATCTGCAAATGGGAACAGCTAATAAGGTAAGTGCAGTGTAATAAAAGAACTAGGCCCATAGTTTTATTCCCTGAAATCAAGAGGAGACTCATTTAGTTAGCAACAACGTATCTTTACTAGTAACCAGATGCAATAACTAGCAGATAGCAGACTGAATTAATTGAGAAAGACAAGAGCCAGCAACCTGATACAACATAATAAACTGTCCCAGTAGAGACTAGAAACCAAGGACTATGGGTCCCCTCCAAGCAATAGCACTGTTTTAATCTTTTTACATGTCCTGTTCCTTGTTTCAGTCACTTCATTAATGCCCAGTTTTACAGACCACAACAAATGATATCAGAAAAGCAGTTCTGAGGACTGTTCTTAATACAGGGAAAACAAGGGATCTAGAAAAACTTGAAGTCAAATATGGCTTTGACAAAATATGTCCTTGCTTGTAAGGGTAAACAATTGCATAATTCTCTTTTTGTCCTGCAAACCAGACAGGATGGGTCATCATCCAGTGGAAACGTGAACGTGCAAGAAAAAGCCAGAAAATTCTGACCTCCATGGTACTTGTCAATGATTTAGCTCCCTTCAGCCCCTAGCTGGAATTGTTTCCAATGAAGTCATTGAGCTTTTAAAAAAATCTCATCTGAAACATCATGATCTCAGGAATTTCTTAATTTACAGAATCACATGGGGCTGGAAGGGACCTCTGGAGATCATCTAGTCCAATCCCCCTGCCAGAGCACATTCACTTAGAGCATGTTGCACAGGAACTTGTCCAGAAGTTTTTGAATGTCTCCTGAGACAGAGACTCCACCCCACCCCGGGCAGCCTATTCCAGTGCTCTGACACCCTCAAAGTGAAGAGGTTATTCCTCTTGTTTAGGTGGAAATTCTGATGTTCAAATTTGTGCCTGTGTCGGTGTGCTCTCCCTATTCCACTCCTATATGTCTATAGGTCAATTATCTTACTGTATAAATAGTGGACAGCCTGAGAGCCCTTGGAGCTCTCCTGTATGGCAGCGGGCTGCATGCCAGGATCTCCCCTTTTGTGAGGACACTTGCTTTGGGTTCTGCTCCTCGAGGTTGAGAGATTCCTTGCTGCAACAGATTCTCAGTAAGTGACTAATAGCATGCTAAACTTTGAAATCTTAGTTAAGTAATACAAAGGGTTGATTGTGTATATATAATCCTTTAGACATAAACCATTGACCAAGTCTAAGACTAGGATTGGATCCAGCTGCACCTAGACTCCTCTCGAGAAGGAGTTTAGAAAGAAAAAGGGTCCTTTCTGAACCTTGTGAGTCAATGGGAGGGTCTCCCCGACAGCTTGTCTGACCCCGTAGTCTATGCAGTAAATAATAGAGTGTACCCTGACATTGAATCTTGTAAAATACTGTTGCATTTACTACTGGTTTTATTGCACTTACTGCTGATTTTGTTAAATCGCTGTTTCACCTTAATAAATATTTCACTACTTCACTCTAACTAGTGAAGTCAATCTCTCCATCCACAGTAGTGTCCATTTTCTCTTGTCATATCCCTGGGCACTACTGAAAAAAGAACAAGCCCCATCCTCTTGACACCCACTCTTGAAAGTATTTATAGATTAGAATGTCGCCAGGGAAGGGGCCTCAACCATCTCCCTGGGCAACCTGTTCCAGTGCTCCACCACCGTCATTGGAAAGAACTTATTCCTGATATCCAATCTAAATCCTCTTTTATTCAGTTTAAACCCATTAGCCCTTGTCCTGTCACTGCAGGCCTTTGTAAACAGGCTTTTCCCAGCCTTTCTGTAGGCCCCCCTCAGGTACTGGAAGGCTGTTATTAGGCCTCCCTGGAGCCTCCTCTTCTCCAGGGTGAACAATCTCAGCTCCCTCAGCCTGTCCTCGTAGTAGAGGAGCTCCAACCCCTTGATTGTTTTTGTGGCCTTCCTCTGGACCCACTCCATGAGGTCCATGTCCTTCTTATCTTGAGGGCTCCAGACCTGCAAACAGTACTCCAGGTGAGGTCTCAGCAGAGCAGAGTAAAGTAGGAGAATCACTTCTCTGGACCTGCTGGCAACAGTTCTTTTGATGCAGCCCAGGATGTGATTGGCTTTCTGGGCTGCAAGTGCCCACTGCCTGATAATGTCCAGTTTCTTGTCCATCAGCACCCCCAGTTCCCTTTCCTCAGGGCTGCTTTCTAATACCTCGTCACCCAGTCTGTATTGATACCCAGGATTGTTCCGGCCCAGGTGCATAACCTTGCACTTGCTCCCGTTGAACTTCATGTGGTTTACTTGAGCCCACCTCTCCAGCCTGTCCAAGTTCCTCTGGATGACATCCCATCCCTCAGGTGTATCGACAACACACAGCTTGGTGTCATCTGCAAACTTGCTGATGTTGTTCTCAATCCCTCTGTCTATGTCATTGATAAAAATGTTAAACATGTTGCTTTTCTAACAGATATCGGGGTGGTTAAATTCACCCAGAAGAATGAGAGACTTTACATAGAGGGCAACACCTCCACCTCTTCTTCCTCTCCTGTCCCTTCTGAACAGTTTGTAGCCATCGATGGCCACACTCCAGTCATAGGACTCGTCCCACCAAGTTTCAATAATAGCTACTATATCATAGCTTTCCTGTAGCAGGATAACTTCCAACTCCTCCTGTTTGTTTCCCATGCTGCGTGCATTGGTGTAGAGACACTTTAGCCCATCTGCTGGCTGTGTCTCCTTCTTAGAGGGGCACTTCACTGATCCCCCAACGTGCTTTGTGCCAACTACCCTTCCATCTCCTATTGTCTCAGGGGTTCTTGATCCATCTCTGCAAGACCTTGCCTTTTTTACATTGTTCACAGCATATGTCAGTGCAGCACTGCTATCACTACATCCTGCCAACCCTGAATGTGTTATCCTGCCACTTGCCATGGACCCTTCTGACACTGTTATCATCTCCCATTTCAAGTGAGGTAGCAAGCTGATGGCTCTCCTTAGGCTTATTTTTGATGGACCTGTGATTAACGCCCTCCCACTTTGAGCCTATTTTAGAGCCCTTTCAACAAGCCCTGACAACTCACGTGCCAGTATCTTTCTCCCCCTCTGAGACAGGTGTGCTCCATCTGTTGCTAGCACACCTGGTGCAACAACACTGATCAGATCCCCCCTCAGTCTTCTATTCTCTAGACTAAAAAGACCCAAGTCCCTCAGTCTCTCATCGTAAGAGAGATGCTCCAAGCCCTTAACCATCTTTGCAGCCCTCTGCTGTACCCTCTCCAGCAATTGCCTGTCCTTCTTGAACAGGGGAGCCCAGAACTGAACACAGTACTCCAGATGGTGCCTCACCAGGGCAGAGTAGAGAGCGAGGATAACCAGTCACTCTTGAACTGATGGTCATATTCTTCCTGATGCACCCAGGATGCTATTGGCCTTCTTGGCCACAAGGGTACATTGTCGCCTCATGGTCATCCTATTATCCACCGGGAGTTCTAGGTCTTTCTCCTCAGAGGTGCTCTTCAGCATGTCAGTCCCCAACCTGTACTGGTGCAGGGGGTTATTCCTCCCCAGGTGCAGCACCCTACGCTCGCCTTTATTGAAGTACATCAGGTTTCTTTCTGCCCAAATCTCCAGCCTGTCCAGGTCTCACTGTATGGCAGTTCAGCCCTCCGGCATGTCAATGACCCCTCCCAGTTTTGCATTGTCAGCAAACTTGCTGAGGGTACACTCCATCTCCTCATTCAGTTAATTGAGGAATATATTGAAGTACTGACCCTTGGGTGACTCCACTTGTTACAGACCTCCAACTAGATTCTGTGCCCTTAACAACAACCCTCTGAGGTCTGTCTTTCAGACAGTTTTCAATTCACCTCATTGTCCATTCCTCTAATCCACACTTCCTAAGCTTACCTATGAGGATGCTGCTCAGGTCAAGGTAGACAACATCCACCACCCTCCCCTCATAGTACACATCATAGTCCAATATTGTGACTACAGGAACACTGAAATGAGAATTTTTTTTCTTTCTTGTGAGAGTGGTAGTGTACTGGAACAGATTGCCCAGAGAGGTGATGGAGTCTCCTTCTCTGGAGACATTCAAAACCTGCCTGGATAAGTTCCTGTGCATCATGCAGTAGGTGGACCTGCTTTGGCAGGGGAGTTGGACTAGATGATCTCCAGAGGTTCCTTCTAGCCCCATGTGATTCTATGATTCTATGATATATTCTTGACTCCTTTAAGAATAAATGCTAAGCGTCTTTGCACCTTTGCAGTGTCTTTGTGGTCCTTTTGCACCACAAGGACAATTTTTGCACATAAATTCTAGCTCGTTGAATAAAATTCCTGTAACCCTCTGTCTCAAATTTGACCTAGAAGTGTGTTTGGGGCTTTTTATATATTTTTTTTCTTCAAAACATCTACCAGTTCCTACACTCTGATGATATTTCAGAATAATTATTCAGCGTGGGTAGTTCACTGTCTTTTTCACCCTTTTGCCTAGGAGTTTTTATATCATAGAGTGCAGGAATAAATACAAGTAGGTAACTGTTCTGCCTTTGGTTTTAAATAAATCACAACTGGTGTTTTTTCTATGTACAGACATCATATTTGAAAGCCCCTTTTCTTTTAGTTCACACACAAACTGAAACTACAGAGTTTGCATTTCAGATTACCTCAATATTGCTTCTTCTAGGCAGTCCAAATGGTCAGAGTTGAAAAACACCTGAAATAATGTTCAAGGATATTGGTACATGTTGATCTTCTAACTTATTACATAATTGGCTTTTTGAAAAAGACAAAAAGAACCTGAGGAACCAAGGCAATATTCTTCATTCCTATTTCTTTACTATCCTATTTGACTTTACATTGTGGGTAACAACCGAAGGGTGAAGTTAAATTGATGATTCATTATTACAGGCAGGAAAAATGGAGTAAGTAATCAATCTGAAGTTGCTGTTGGATTTTAGTTTTGCATCTGAGATTTTCTACTGGTTCAGACAATTGTTTTTTCCAGTAATCACCACTTTGCAATCATATTTGCCATGATAATTTTGAAGGGAGCAGGATCACTCTCATGGATCATAAGCAGATTAGAATTCTTCTGTCTTCCTAATGCAATGATTTGGAAAAAAAGAGAAGATACATAAACTGATTGGGCTAAGCAACAGTTTTCAAAAAGAATTATTCTCACTGAAAAGTGGAAATAGGGCCTTAAATTAAAAAATACGTAAGATAAGCATATCAGAGAAAGAATTGCTTTGAAGACACTTTCTCCATGAAGACTGACCTGTATGTTTCGGGATTGTGTTGTGAAGAAAGTGATTACTTAAGGTGCACAGAAAGTGGTACATTGAACAGGAGAGTGAAAAGATATTGCTGTAGTCCAAAGAAATCAATAATCTTATTCCCCATGCTGATAAATTTATCAAATTATATTCTTTAGCCATGACTTTTGCACTACATAAGAAAACCCATGTTGACTGCGATTAAGAAAAGAGTTGTTATGAATAAGAAAAGGATTTTTAAAAGTGTCCTCTCACCTTTCTTGATTTCAAGTGGAGATGGATATTTAAGTTTGTTATGCAAATTAGATTCTCTGTCATTTGCAAAACAAAGCCTGCAACATCTTTAAATTAGCTTTTAAATCTTAGAAGATTTTAAAGATTTCTAAGATGTTACAAGATGAATTAAATATGAATGGATGGTAATGGGCTATCTCTTTTTCTGTGGAAACATCCATACCTAACTAACAAATATTTTTCTTTGGCCTAAATTAATTCAATTCAAAATGTTATGGAGGCATAAATGATTAAATCTGATTTTCAAAGACATTGAAAAAGCAGGACCTTTGCTCATAACTGTTGCATCCCCACTGAAAATGTTCATTGGTATATTTATATTTAAGAGATAAATTCTAGTTTGTATGGATATGGATGTTAAACTTTGTAATATCAATGGAGACTGTCAGATTAGCCTTTCATAATTATTCCTTCATGTTTCAATTTCTTGGATCCATATTTTGGCAATTTGAAGAAGATGATAATTAGAAATAAGCCAAAAAATATTGTACTATGTGCTACCTTATGAAATAATCTACAGATGTACATACATGACACTGGAATTATGATATATTTATCATATAAATAACAGTAGATGAAGGCGGCCAAATGATCCTTGAGGAGTGAACCAATTAATTCTAGAAAAGACAGGTAGAATCTGAAGCTGCTGTCTGAACCAACAAATTGGATTTTAGAAAGCTGATAATGGGACAGAAAAGAGGTCTTCCACAGCAAGGATGCAAAATCCGGTGTGCTGCAACTAGGGACTGTATAACAGCATGGATATTCCCTGCTCTAAGGGGAAAAGGGAGTAAAGGGAAAGGGTTTCTGCTCAGTTTCTCAGTATGACACTGTTCCAGCCAGGGTTTACAGGAATGTAGTCATGTGGCTTTAGGGCTCCTGAAAGCGTCATGCTATGTGAGCTGACCCTGAAGAGCATATTGCCCCAAAGTTTGGTGCCTTGTTGACATTCTGCAACTTTCTCCAAATCAGCATTTCAGAGAAAAACCTGAAAACTTACTGCTGACTACACACTGATAAAGTAAACTTAAACTACTTCTGATCTATGCTAACTTTTCAGACTGTTTTCAAGCCCATTTTATCTGAAGATGTGTTTATCTGATACATATTCAATACAAACCCATAGAATAGATGTTTCTCTTATGTTGCATCCTTTCCAGTATCCACTTACAAATCATTGTTGAACTTTGATGTCTCTAGCAAGTCCAGCCAACTCCCAAGCAGCTCTACCATACATACAAACACCACACAACATAAGCCTTGTCCTGTCTTGACATCCTTCAGATAAAATAAAGATTTTTCCTATACCTTTTAGATATGTCTTGCCTTAATCACAAAGCAAGTTGGAGACTTTTTTTTTAATAATCCAATGCTCCATTCACTGGGTCACAAATTTGTGAATTGTTGTTAAAATGTTTTTTGACTGAATAATTTTTTAAAAGAAAAAAACCAACCAACCAACCCACACATAAAACAACTTCATTTACATACAATTTTTTTCTTGTAGGACTAAGACTCCTCAGGAAAACTTAACATGTTCCTACAGTCAACTAAATATATTAACACGTATTACACACTGCATGTGTTTCTGACAAGACCTTCTTTAACAGGAGATCAAACCTCTTTTGGTCTTTGAAACTTGTTTATTTTTGTTTGTTACAGCTTTGATAATAACACCTCTCTCATGATCCTGAAATCACCCAGTATAGCTGAGATACTGATGGTATCAGATATCCTGTTTTAGTCATCTCTCATTGCTATTTCAGTCAAAAAGGACCAAGTTACTATTCAATTTTATTTTATTTTTAATGTTGCAATACAGTGATTGACCATATGCATTTAAACCCATTTAAAAATAAAACAGTATTTATTTATCTGAAATAATAGGAAATTTGCTTGCAGATTTTTGGCCTTATCCTGCTCACATTCTCATCAGCCCTGCAGTATCTTGTAGGCAGTTACTACAACTAATTCTGTCTACTGGTCTACTGGCAGTTACTACTACTACTTCTGCCATTCCTACATATGCTGTACGGGATATGTTATATATATATATATGTATATATATATATAAAATACATATATATATGTATTTTAGGTATCTCAAAGTGATAATTAGCTGTACTGGTCATCCTTACCTGTAGATGGACCACAAGTCATATAAATAGCTGTAGAATAATATAAGTATCTCAGAAATCCTAAAAGAACAGGTCATAGTTAAAGAAGTTCAATCTACATTTGGACCATAGGAATAGAAGGAAACAACATGAGTGAAAAGATGGGTTTTGCAAGCCCATCATAGAGGGTGAACTTAAACATACTCAGATTGTTTGAGAGAAGGCAACTCCTGCCAATAAATTCTCAAAGTGAATGAATTTAAAACCTCGGTTTTCACTTTCTACCTATTTATATATCACATGGAGTTTAACGGGTAGCAAATTAGACACAAATCATGTGCAAATCAATGCAAATTGCTGGTTCACACACACAATGTAAACTTAATTTCTCATGTTGGGATGTAGCCAGTTTTTAGTTAACAGGCATATGGATTTCAGATCTGGGGTAAATGAGCTTTTCTGCCACAAGACAAAGCTTCCCCTCTCTTTCACCCTCCTCCTCCCTCATGCCTACATTTGGCACAGAACCACCAGACTTCTCATTCAATCCTCATAATTCAGTCACCACTTATGTCAGACTTCGTGTAGGCAGGTAATAACTTTTAGAGTCATTAAATTAGGCTATGTGTTCTCTAATTTCTGATCTCTGGTTAGAGTTTTGTGGTCACTTACACTAATTAGAAATGCTTGGTTTATTAACAGAAGATATATATACTTTGGAAAGACCCTTGAGATCATCAAAGTATTTATAGATCCCTGCAACTTTTGTTTTCTTGACTTTTGTACTGCCATATATAACTACTCTCAACTGAGCTGACAAAAGCTCTTTGAGCTCATCCTCATAATTAAAATCATTGTATTCACTGCTTCTCCAGTGTCACTTTTTATTTCAGAGGGGATCTCCCTTTCCCCAGGAGAAGATACATACAATAAGAATCACATTAATGGAAACGGTCTCCAGAGGTCTGTTCTGCAAACTCTTGCTCAAAACCGGAGCAACCTCAAAGATAATTCAGATTCCTTGAGAAATTGTGCAGCTGAGTTTGGAAAATCTGCAGGGTCTGCAACTCCATTCCCCCCTTGCTGGGTCCCTGTTACTGTGTGTAAACACTGTCATGGGGGAAAAAAATATTCCTGACATCCAAACAGTTTCCATCTCTGAAATTTATGGCCTTTGCCTCTTGTCCTTTCATTGCGCAACACCCAAAAGACTCTGCTGTGGAAGGTTGCTATAATTCCCCTTGTGTCTTCTCTCATTCCATCCACAAACATCCTGTGCTCCAGCCTCCAACCCTCTCTGCTGTACTCACGCCAGTTTCTCAGCTTTTGAGGACTCTACAGGGTCCCACAGACCTACTATAGATATTCTACTATCCATTATCCTACTACAGATGTTCTACTATCCATTGGTATGCTACTGCCAATTATCTGTGAAGTCTGAATAATAAACTTCTTTTGCAATTACCAGCCACATTGGTTTTTTTCCCTTAGCAAATCTGTGTAACAGATACTTTCCTTAAAGGGTAGGTAGAGAAAAGGACACCTGGAAAATATTGTTTCTCACCCTCAAACTTACTTTGCAGTGTTTCAGACAGGGAAGATCAAAACAGAGAAATCAAGGGAATGTGCTCACTGGCAATATCCAATCCTTAAAACTCCAATTGTATCTCACAGAAAATCCCACACAATATGTACATGCAGCAAAATTGAACTCTAACCATTCCTCAAGTCTCAACATCCATTTAAATTGCCTTAGGCTGGAATGTCTAAACAGTCATGAGTGATTTCAATCCCTATCAGATGTGAATAACATAAACAATCAAAGAAATATGTCTTCTCTGACATGACCCTTAATCATTGCAAAAAAAGAGATGCTGACCTTGATTAACATTGTGCTACTGAATTTTATATGAGAGATCCCAGTGATCATGGATTCAAACAAAGAGGGACATGCAGAGCATTTATTTTCTTCCCTTCATTTAGAATTTAAGGTACAATCAAAACAGAGGAGAACTTTATACATGCCACATCCATAATTTTCTCCTCCCTGCTGAATATGAAACTCTTACATTTTTTGTATGAAATAAGAAAGAAATACTCATATAACCAAGGCTCAGGTGGAAATGCCATTTAAGTTTCCTTTGTAATGTGTGTGCAGGAGGACAGAGTTAAATTTCTGCAGGTAACATTTTGTTGACCATTGCCTCTGTAATTTCTACAACCTTTTCTCTGACAACCTTTTCTCTGTAATTTCTACAACCAATTTCTACAACAAAGAAAGGAAAACTACAGAATTAAAAATAAAAAAAGGGGTTTTTTTAAGTCAACCTTTAATCAGAAAGGTATTTTAGTATTCTGTAGCAGTACTGGTATTCTTCTACAACAAATTCAAATGTATTAATTGTATGCATTTTTTTTTTAATTGTTAAAGTTACACTTTTCCCATGACAATTTCTTTTTTCTTTTTTTTTAAGCTTGCTCCTTTCACAGCTCATCTTTCTCCCATCTAAGTTGGTGTTTCTTTTTCTCCTTGCCTTGCTGCCCAAAGAAATTAATTCTGTTATGCCCATGGTTTTGCATGTATAAAGCATCAGATATCAGTTAGCATTTTCTGACCTTCTTTTTCTTTCAAGTGTCTGTTCATTATGCTGTGTTTTCAAACAACTAGGTACTGTTCATATTTTTTAGACTTCACAATCATCCATCTGATGTGTAAAACGTTTTAAGAGGCTTAGCTAACAAATGTTCAGCAAGCTAAAATTTTCAGAAGGCAGGTGTAGTCTGAATACAAGTCAAAAAAATTCACAAATAATTGCAGACTTGTAGTAACCTCTCTCATGAGACCCAGGCATAGTCAAAGAGACTATGGTTATAGCTATATTCTCAATTGAGTGTTCCAGCTAACACAGCCCAAAAAGCTAACTTCAGTGGAAAGGATATGTGGCTGTAGAGTCTGAAAAATGATAGCTGATTGCAAACTGTTGGGAATGACCTCAGCAATGCCCTGACTCCTAAATCATGCTCTGAATTTGCTTCACAGAAAACTTGTTAGTGAGTTGGGCTCCAGGTTCAGGTCACCATATGTATGTAACCTATATTCTAGGTCCTGGAGGCAGCAAACTATTAACACAATAGTTAATGTTTTTAACAATAGTTAGAAAATCTTTTTATAGTGTATTGGAAAGTGAACAGGGAGCTACTTGCAACTTTGGGCACTTAAGTCACTTTTGAAAGCCTGATCTTCTGCGGATATCCACTTTTGAAAACCTGAAATATCTGCAGATATCCACTTCAAACCCAAAATACCTCAGTGTTTCGGGTTTAGGAATTAACCTACATGGGGACCGTAGTGACAGTGTTATTTACTCAGTCAGGAGAGTTCTTCATTTACAGCCCTGCACTTGACATTTTTGCCCCTGTTGCAGTATATAACAGAAACTCATTAACTTAGGTGTCTGTGAGCCACTTGCTTGCTATCTAAAAATACGTTCTGCGCCACACCACGGTGTGATCAATCCAAGAGGAAGATGTTTTTCTTAAGAAACCAACATGTACCATCATGAATACTGCATTTTTTTACCTCAGAAACCATATGGATTTGCAGAGAAAGAGAAAAACTTGTGAATTTTTTTTGTCCCTCCTCCTTTCCTTCTCTTCCCTTTTGCTAGGGATTTTTTAACCTTTTAAGTCCAGGTATTATAGAAGGCTGAACACTAAACTGCATCTGTGCGGTGCATACAGCAGTACACCCAGGCCTGGCTCCAATGCTTCTGTTAAATGAAAATAAGCTGACATAAACTGGATAATAGAATGACTGGTTTTGTACTGTCATAGCTTTTAAACTGCTGTTGAGGTCAAGCTGTGATCGAACTGAAGTTTAACAAAATAAAGCAAAGAAACCCCCTGAAACATATCTCTCTGGCTTTGAATGAATGCTGTTTTTCCCTGCCAAACTTAAGCCTTTCTTCTATGCGTTCATTGTGTGCACTTTATCTACTTCTAGAATTTCTTTATTGTAAGGGTGAAGACAATTATGACACTGCTCGGAGCCATAGTTCCTTTGGGAGGATCTATCAGGCAAAGCTGATGCTTTCTCAGCTTCTACAGAAAATTAGTTCCAAATATATATCTCATATTAAACACATTTGCTTTTTTGCCCCCTTTTTTTTTTTTAAGTATGTCTCTCTCTCCTATGCATATTCTGTTGTAGCTCAGAGGTAGAGCCTTGGATCTGAAGCAGGGAGAATAACGATTTGATTTACCAGGACACGATGACTTTGAATGTAGCTTCAATTCCAAATTAGCTGCTGTTCTTTTAATATTTTTCATAGGCACCATCTCCAGATAGTTTTTCAACCATGTAGTTATCTGTGCAGGGCATTTGAATACTGTCTTTCCCTTGATTTGATGTTCATTAACAGTCTGGTACCAATACGATATTTGGACACAAAATTGTTTCACTTCACATCTCCAACATATGCCTTTCAGTTGTCATTGCAGGTACAACAATGTATTTGATTCTTTTCCAGAGTTTCCCATTTCTCCCAGGAATGAGGGGGAGGGGCAGTGGAGGGGTGGGGTGGGGCAGATTTATCTCATGCTCTCGTGCTCCTAGTGACTGCGGCAAGTCTCAGCAAACTTGCTACATGAAATAAAGTTGGGGAAGAATTATTAGAATCATAGAATCATTCAAGTTGGAAAAGACCTTTAATATCATTGAGTCCAACTGGTAGCCTAGCACGCCAAATCCACCACTAAACCATGTTCCTAAGTGCCAAATCTTTTAAATACCTCCAGGAATGATGACTCAACTACTTCCCCGGGCAGCCTGTTCCAATGCTTGATAACTCTTTCAATTAAGTTATTTTTCCTAATATCCAATCTAAACCTTCCCTGGCACAAATTGAGGCTCTTTCCTCTTATCACTCGGGAAAAGAGACCAACCCCCATCTCACTACAACCTCCTTTCAAGTAGTTGTAGAGAACAAGAAGATCTCCCCTCAGCCTCTTCTCTAGGCTATATGACTCTATTTCCCTCAACCACTCCTCATAAGACTTGTGCTCAAGACCCTTCACTACGTTGTTCTTTAGACATGCTCCAGAACCTTAATATCATTGTTGTAATGAGGCCCCCAAAATCAAAGACAATGTTCAAGGTGCAGCCTCACCAGTGCCAAGTACAGGGGAGACAGTCTCTTCCCTCATCCTTCTGGTCTCACTATATTTCATACAAGACAGGGTGCTATTAGCCTTCTTGGCTAGATAGTAGGTAAAGAAAATAGAGAAATGTGTTGACTGTGAAGTAGAAGATGGACAGATGATGTGAGCCTTGGACAAAGTAAACCCATGTTACAGCACAGGCTGAGGACTGAGTGATTAGAGAGTCAAAAAGGGCTTGGGCATCTCACTAGAGAAACTGCACATGAGTCAGTGTGTACCTTAACCATAGTGATGGTAAACTGCATAGTTGACTGCATTTGAAAGAGTTTGATTAGTCAGTTAAGTTCTTCTCTTTCGAGCATTTGTAAACCTGTATCTGCAGTACTTTGTGCAGCTTAGTTCCCTTCCTCCAATAAAAGACAGAGGGAGAAACTTTAGAGATGCCCACAAAAGGATGAGAAAGCAGGGTTTGTTTAACCTGGAAGAGAGAAGACTATTAAATTTTAATGCTGTCTTTGTCTAAAAGAAGGAAGGTACAAGAATACAGAACACAGTTAAAGCACAAGAGGCAACAGTAAAATTGTGCAAGAAAAAATCTGATGGGGTACAAGAGTAGGGGAAAATAAGAAAAATGTTTTCCTAATGAGACTGGTTAAGTGCCAGAACATACGACCAAAGGAGAGGTTTGAATCTTCATCCTTGGGGATTTTCAAGACTCAACTAGACACAGCCCTGAGGAACATGCTCTGACTTTTAAGTTAGTGTTTTATTGAGGAGGAGGTTGGACTACCGACTAAGGTCCCTCACAATGTAATTTTTGTATGATTGTAGTATATAGACTATATAAAGTCACCAATCAAATGTGGCATTAAGTATGTGAAAATTAAACCTACCAATGCATAGTACAGCTTCTTTAGACTTTCAGTCAATTTCATAAACCATTCTTTCTCATTGGCTTCAATGGAAAGGTGTACTGAGATACAGGCCAGTGTCTGCAAGTGGTAGTATTTGATTGTGCTATTGTTATTTAGCATAAAGAAGGAACAGATGGCATTGATCTAGGGTGATTTTAGTGATTTTAAATAACTGACAAACCAGGCAGAATCAGTGGATGGGTGCTTTCTATTGCAGTTAAATCCAAACAAATAATATAGTTAAGGGGCCATGCAAACAGTTTTTGTTATTGCCATATCATTACATGGTTTCTATTTCTGACAAACACTGCTTACACTTCAAAGCACTTTATTTTCCCCCAAATTTCCATATGCCAGCTGTTATCAAAATACATTACTTAGGGTTAAGTGGAAAAATTAATATTATTACTTTTCTAGTCTCTGATCTTTAGGTGCTCAAAGAAAGTCCCAGACACTACAATCTGTGCTCAATTTCCAGCTCTACCCAAAATTCTAGGACCAAGGATCATCTGATCACTGAAGGATCACAGCTTCAGCCCTGCAGCAAATAACAAACACGTACCTTTCCCAGGCATTGCTTCAGTCATTCAAAACTCATCCTAAACAGAGGGCTCAAGGCTGGGATCAAGATCCTCCTGTTTCACGTAAAGGCTAAATATATCAGTCTCTACTGAGAGATAAACATGTTTTTAACACATGCAGTATTAAAAAGTTAAAAATAAGAAATCAAACAGAATAATATATACTCTTATACAAAGTGGCACCGTGAGAAAATTTGGCAGAGGAGGATGCTTATTCAGGACCTCTTCCTGAAATACCAAATAAAGTTCAGATTAGTCATCCCATGAAGGTACAATCATAGAATGGTTTGGGTTGGAAAGGACCTTTAATCACCACCTAGTCCAACCCTCCTGCCATGGGCAGAAACATCTTTCACTAGATAAGGTTGCTCAAAGCCCTGCCCATCCTGACCTTGAACACTTTGAATGATGGGGCATCCACAACTTCTTGAGTAATCTTTCCCCATTAACTGTACAAGCAACATAAAAAGCACAATTTGGGTCCTTAAACAAAAAACCACTTAATCTCTAGCACTTCTTGAACTAGCATGAAAAAATATTTTACAAGTTTTTGTAGTCACCCTAACTCAAAGCTTTTCTTACATTCTCCTTGCACAAAAATTACATAATACAGCTCATGAAGCAAGGTAGCCTAAAAGCACCTTATTCCAAATCAACACTTAGCGGAGAATTCAACAATGCCATGGCAGCATCCCATGAATATGCGCAAAATTTAGTTAATTTCAAAGACATGCTGTTTTCACTACAGTCATACAATACCTGGCAAATTATGTTTAAGAAAATACAGTATTGTGAATGCTATGTAGAGCAGCATGTCCAAAGAGCCACTTTTGAAGGCAATAATACATGACATAAATGATTAGCTTGAAAAGCTACATGAGAGCATAATCTGATATGGCCTTTAAAGTTTCATAAAAATGAGCAAGAATTGCTCCTAAATTGCTGTTTAAAGCCAATTTCAGGTCATAAGAAAAAAAGGCGTCCATCCAACATGCTTTTGTTTCATCTAATACCAAGCTCCAGGGAGCATGAACAAACACAAAAAGAGAAAATGCTGAAACTATTGCAGTTTTAAAGAGGAAAGTACTTTTTGCATTAGCAGAAAGGATATTATTCTGGAGTTCTCTTGGCCTATTATGGAAAATGGTTTCTGAAAATTCAGTGGTAGGTAGTCCAGTGGGCATAGCACCAGGGAAAAGAAACTGCTCATTGTAATTAGCAATATAAATGCAGATTTCAACAGGTGAGTGATAAGCAATTGCTGAAGTTAGATGTACTTTTAGTCTTAAATTCAGATAGTAATATGGGACCATGAAACAGCTATAGCATGTTAATGTCAAAGATACTCAAAAAGTTAAGAGGAAGGTTAAAGCCTATTTTGAGCATGCACACTTCAGTTTCAAATTCATTA
Organism: Scolopax mira; assembly: GCA_004320125.1. NCBI lineage: Eukaryota > Metazoa > Chordata > Aves > Charadriiformes > Scolopacidae > Scolopax > Scolopax mira. The sequence continues at coordinate 119,866 of BJBW01006217.1, forward strand.
ACAGATACAAATAAAAGTACAGTTTACTCATAGAATAGCTTTGCTGTTCCTGATCTCATGTGTAGGAAAGAATGTTAGAACCAACCTCATGCTAAGAGATTGCAGAGTAACAAAACCAAAGCAAAAGATTATCTACTTTACTGAGAGACTTAGAGTTTGATACCAGTGGGAAATTTATTTTAGACAGTTTTACACCATGCAGTCAATAAAGCACTGAGTTTTCAAGACTGTGCATATGTGAGATCATAATAAAAATTTCGTTAACAAGTCAGTTGTAACCTTGAGTTTTTCAGCAGCTTCTCATCCATTACTATTTTCTTTCCTCTGCAGTACCACTTATATTACACATTATGTCTCCTCTTTATACAAGAGATAACCCCAATTCCTCCAGTTTTCTTCAGAAGCAACATTTCTAGATTTATCACTCTTACTGCTTTCTTCTTCAGTTGATCCATTTTAGGGCTGATTATTTTTCCCTAAGTATAGAATTTTGAACTTAGGTCTGATTATTCTAAACCCATTTTTTCAGGTCATATCTCCAATTCTTCAGGATCATTCTGAATTCTCATCCTGTCCACCTGTGTACTTGTAGTTTATCCTGTCTTGGTGCAGCCTGAAATTAAATAAGTAAAGTTTCTATTCCATCGTCTGGATCTTAATTAAAATATTTAATAGCACCACACTAAGTCATATCACTGAAAAGTCTCATTGATTCATGTCTCCGTTTCTGTCTTTGGCTCATTCTAAATACTCTGTTTAACCAGCTTTCACACACACCAGTTTTATATACACCAGTGATTTACAAGTTGTTTTTTTATTATCACAAAATCGTAGAATAGTTTGGGTTGGATGGGTCCTTTAGTCATCTAGTCTACGGTCATCTAGTACAAGACCCCTGCAGTGAGCAGGAAATCTTCAACTACATCAGGTTGCTTAGAGCCCTGTCCAGCCCAACCTTGAAGGTTTCCAGGGATGGTGCATTTACCACCCCTCTGGGAAATCTGTTCCAAAGTTTCACCCACCAACCTCATTGAAAAAATTATATTCCTTATACCTGGTCTGAATCTACCCTCTTTTGGTTTAAAGCCATTACGCCTTTTCCTATTGCAACAGGCCCTACTATTATTTCCCTTGGGTACAAGTATGAGGCCTGGAAGATAGCACAATTAGGTATAATGGCAGTGGATGGCACCAGTTCTGCTAATGACATGGATCAAGCTTCTTTATGAGAATGTTTTGTATGAGATATTGCTGCTTCTTCCTGCTGATAACTCCTTTAATATAAACAAATTCAGAGAATAAAGCATACAGCAGCCCAAGTTCATTGATACCATCCAATCCAAATATGTATGAGTTTTTTCACTTCATATCCCTCTTGCAGAAAGAGAACTTACCATCTGTTATAGATGCTCACTGTTCGAATCACAGTTTTCCTTCCCAGAATGACTGATGCAGAAAAGCATTAGACCTTTAAGCCTTCTCCTTCTTTGTCCATATTTAGGATTTCATCTTCCTCAAGCTGTGAACCAGAAGCTTCATTAACATTTTCTTATTACTAGGAATGAAACGCTCTAGAATATTATCTTGCTACACCACCCAAAATGCCTCTCATTTTGGCTTAGGCTTTTCCCCGTCCACCCTTACAATATGTCCTAAATCAACAAGATTAGCTTCTACTTACTTTTTTTATTTTTTTAGTTAATCCTTAAATAATACATATGAGCTCTTTCTTGGTTCATTATTTAAGTTAATCTCTACTATATTTTCTGTCCTTCCAGTGCTTAGGATATCTTGTATTTAAGTTTGTAATATGGCCAATACCAAAAACTAAAGGGGAAGGATGGAGAAGTCATCCACTAAGGACTGCGATGGCAAATTTTTCACACGAGTCAGAGAAAAATAGTATTAATGGACTACAAATGAACACTGTAGAATACTCCTTTTCTATCTACTCATTTTAGTTTAATTATATAGGGACGGAAGAAAATATTCCTAAGAGGTAAGTGGCTTACAAGTTACAACTTTCCTTTAAATTTAAGCTTGTGTTGTGGTTTGGCCTCAGACGGGATCAAAGGACCACATGGTAGCCGCTCACACAGATCAGAGTCCCCACCAGCGGCGTGGCCGGGAGGGGAAAATTGAAAGAAAAACTTGTGGGTTGAGACAAAGGCAACTTAACAAAACAGCAAAGGCTGCAAGAAATAACAATGGTAACATGGACAGAGGAGTATCCAACCTCAACCCCGCCACTTACCGAGGCATCCAAAATGCAGCCAACCACACTGCTCTCCCTACTCCTTCTGCCCCAGGGGCAGGACTTCCTCCTCTTATTTCACTTCCTGTCCCTCCCCCTCCCTGTCTAGCTTGGGCCCTCCCCCTGGGTGTGGCTTAAATGGGATGGAATACCTGTGTCCTGGGAACAATTAACCCTTTCCCCACCAGACCCAGTACAGCGTGTCTTTCCCCTTCCCCACACACCCCAGGAAAGTAGAAAAAAAGTTTAAATCAATGAAAAACAGTTTTACGTTACCTGACTCAATGTCTTTTTTTCTGTACAAATTAGCATAGTGCCAGTGTTAATGGTGTATGTTTATTTACACAGGAAACCTCAACATAAAATACTTTCTAACCTTATATTTTCTGTGACCTAAACCACATGATGTTTCTGTCAAATGCTACTTCTCCCATCCCAAAATATATCTTTATTTGTGTAGGCTTTTATACTAACACTTACCCTATTAAACTGATTCAGCCAAATGGACGTATTCACACTAGAAACAAAATCCAAGAAGAAAAACAGTGATAATTCACTGAGCTTTTCTTAGATCTGCAGATTTACAATATAGTTACAGCTGACCTTGAAACTTTCTCTCAGATTTGTGGCCTAAGAGATAATGGCAGAAGTGCTGATAGACTAACTAGTGTTTTGGGATATGAATCTTTGTTGAGTTTACTCCCAGCAGCAGTATATCATTCCGTATCTGAAGTGTTACTTATTCTAGTAGTCTTACTTCTGTCAGCACTATGAGTACCTACCTTCCTCCATATCATTAAGTGACAAAAATCCTGTAGAGTGGCAGGAAACAATTTATAGTTTGCAACAAGAAAAAAGCCATAAGAGTGCAAGCCATAAGCTGTATTGCAGTGAGAAAGGACTGAAAATGACTCTGTTGTTACTTCACTATTATGAGATATTAAAACAATCTTAAGATGCTCCAAGGGGGCAGGTGGGGGGTGGAGGAGGAAATCGCACACAAACACATCCCAAACTCTTAAGTTCTCTTTCTAAAAAAAAAATTAAAATAATTCAAAATATTATTGATTACCTTACTCATTTTCTCCATGACTGAAAATAAGGGGTAAAAATAGTATTTTCAAGCTTTCCTGTATGAAATCAGGTTGTTTTAGTGGCAGGTGATATGTTCAACATCTTTTCAAACTATATCACTTCGCCTTTAGAGTTCCAAGTCTCAAATTCTTATGATAAAAAAGCACTGAAGTTAAGATTATCATAAAAGGCATAGAGATTTACATGCAACTATATCATCACATCAACTAATATACTACCATTTATTGAAAGAGAACAGAACAATGCCGAACGTCTTTTTACATCCTAAGAATCAACTGCTTGCACCAGAACATCAAGCAGCAATCTGAAATTTCCCCTATGTTCTCCAGGCAAGTATTTAAAAAAATTAAAAATAAAAATGAAAATTAGATACTTCTAAAAGATCATATAGCGTTTCTGGATTCTTGTAAGGTAGTGAACCATGAGTTAGAGGGATCATTTCCAAAGTTATGAGGTTCTTCAGTCTTCTTTCTTGATAGATCTGGAAGGAAAATGAGAGCAGACATCCACTATTATCAGTTCCCATAGTAGTTTGAGGTACATATTTGCAATTTTAAAAGCAGACTTAGATCTCTGAGATTCAGCAGACAGCACTGAGAGAAGCAACAGCTCTGCTACAGGAAAGTTAAAAAGGTCTTTGTTTAGGTGTCTTCCATAAACATGCCAAGACCTAAGTAACTGCCTGCATTGATTTCCAGTGACCCATGTCTCCTGGAAGTGAAGGAAACCTTTCCTCATGTTAAATAACAAAGGATCTTCTAAGCAAAGGACTGATATTTCTTTGCAACCTATTCAGAGGCACAAAGCTTCAAAATTAATCCTGGGGCAAATTGCAGTTGTGCCCAAATGAATAGGATGTACAGTGAAAAATAAGTATCCAAAACTGACAAAAACCCCATACAACTGTTAATTTGTCAGTACTGTGGTAATGTTACATTAGATTTATGGATTGCATCATGTAGTTAATGTAGTTATGGTTTTCTCATTATTTACAACTTGACTTACCACAGACTAACCCCTGCACATACCATTCTAGCATGCTCCTAACCAAAACCACCATTTCCTTGAGTTCACAGTTCTACTTTTTCTCCTCCTCTTCACACTTCAGGATACAGTAATCACTCTGGTCAGACTCCAAATGATTTCAGTTGTTCAATATTAATCTATTCTAGTGTATTATGTCCAGTGCTTGTTTAAAGAAACAATGTTGAAACATGACTTTGAAAAAGGACATAGAAAATATATTGCAAGTTGCACATCAAGATGACTAGCCAGGACATTTTTAAAGCAGCCAATTTTCACACAACCCCGGGAACTTGGTTTTAATTAATAATCATGTCTGACATGCTGCCAAATATATGATTTGGGCTTACAGAAGAGAATTATTTGTAAACATTTGCTACCAAGATTTATTTCAAAAAACCCTATAATCTAAATACAGGGAAAATGGAATCAGGATAAAATAAAAATTTTAAATATTTCTTAAAATTAAGTATAGAAAAAGAGATACTTTCCTGTATTTGAAACCAAATTGAGACCAAGTATATCTAACGCTCCCTTATTTGTGAAAGTGTGTCCTGGGCACTTGTGAGTGGTGACCAAATCATCCACCCAAAATATACACACTGACTGAGAGGGAGGAAAATGAAGGCAACACAAGGCCTCATAGTCTCCTCAAGTATATTCTGGAAATAATTGTAACAAGTGAAACAAATATAAAATTAAGTTTCCTGTTATCAGGCACAGCCATCGATCTGGGGAGAGGGAAGATACTCAGAAGTGCTGCAAGGGAATGGGTGTTGTTGGGTAGATGTTCAGCCCAGTGTACATATCTAGGAAATTGCTACTCTCAGCATGTGCATAGCAGAAAGTGTCAATTGCTAATTAAATAAGCTAATGATGCCATGGGGCTAGCTGGAAATGGTACGCTCTAAACGAAAATGGGTAAACTTACAAATAAGGCTAGAACAATAATGAAGGGCATGGGGATGGAAAGCAAGGAATATTCCAGCCTTCTTTCACACACTTGATATCATTGTTCTCACAATATAATACTTTCTCTATTTCTTTTTCTGACTAAGTTGAGGAAAACTGAATTCTGTCCTATTCCTGCTCATTCATTCTGTTCCAGCGGTCACATAAGGCTCCAAAGATATCAAAGCACAAATTTTAACTGTACTCTACCATAACTAATCGGATAAGATCACTGGAGATAAAGCAAATAATATTCTGCAGTCATAAAATATCTGCTTTGCCAGTGAACAGGCTGCTGAGTCAGGACCCGAGAGCCTGAAGTTTTACTTTTCGCTCTGCAGGGTGTCCTTGTGCAATTGCTTTGTCTTTTCCCCCAACTTCCCTTCCCCATTTCTGCAAAGGAAAATGACCTGTTCCTGACAAGTGCTGCAAGAGATGCAGGTATTTTTTAACTGTAGAAGCCATGTAGCCAGGTAATGATACCTACTTAATTGGCCCATATCTCCAAAAGCAAATATTCTTTTTCCATTAAGGAAAACAATAACCTGTGAAAGGCACTAACAAAGAGGCTTTATCAATATGAAATTAAGATTACCCTTATGTTCTTCCAGGATTGTTCGAAATAGTACTTTTCCAGCTAGGGAACACAAATTATATGGTAATGAAATCTTGACTCTGTGGTTACTGAGAAGCTCAAAAACGTTGTGCTTGCAGCTTACACACTTTTTATTGAAAATAGGGTCCACAATAATTATTACTTACCATTGAAATTCTCTCTCCCTTGAAAAGTTGTCTGGTTGAACCTTACTAGAGAAAGTGCCTATAATAATCTGATTCCCTAGCTTTCTCCAAGGATCACTTTCACAACTCTTTTGCGACCCATTGCCTATTTTTCCATGCTGTGCTCTTCTGCCTAATACAGCATCTACAGACTGCAATAGTATCACACTTAAAAGTTGACAGTGTAAATGCCAATACTCAGGAAACAAATTCTGAGCCACCCAATATTGGCATGCACCTTCAATCACACCGAAAGAGTAGAGCTTCACCAGTAGTTGTTGGCACAACTTTCTTCATGTCACATGTTGCTCTTTGCCACTCCCTCAGCTTCTATTACAGCAACCTTGGACAATGCAAAAGCAGTTTAGTGACTGCAGGTAGTTTAGTAAACTACAGAAATTATTGCTAGCTTAGTTATAGAGAGTCTACACAGCATTAATATTTATCATTCTTTTTTTAAAATGTTTGAGTGTTCTGGAAATGCAGATAAAGAAGAGAGCAATCTGAACTCTACCTAATGAACTTGTATATATATATAGAATATAGAGAACTGGTCTGTGGTGTGTTCTTCTAAATTTAAATTGTGGGGTTTTTTTTCTGATAACTGCAATGATATTAGAACAGTCTCTTTCTACTGAGAAAGTGGAATTCATAGATATAATCAGAATTGTGTTTTTATTGGTGAGCTAGAAAGAGAGCAGAGTCTGTAATATCATGTTGTTTGTGCGCTTTCACATTCACTATTTATTTCCCAAAAGCTTAGGCCAGTCTTACTTTCAGCAATAAAAAAAGCAGCAACTTCCCTTAATATCTTTCAGGTCATACAATGTCCATATTGAGGCCATCACATGTGGTTTTTTTTCATCTGAGGTGCTTTTTGTGGGGGTGAGAGGGTGTGAAGAGGGAGAGGGAACAGTGTTTAAGAAAAAACTGTATAACTGAGACTACATCCTCTAGCTGTCAGTCAGCTTCCAGGCAACAAATTCTGCATCCGAGATACTCAATTTTAAATGAAGAGCTAATTACTGGGTTTATTTTTAAAGTGAGGAAAAAAAGAATGGTTATTCCAACTTCAGTAATTAAATATTGAACCATAGTATGATTTAATGTATCTTGTTCCTGTTTCAGCCTGGTCACGTGCTTCTTAAGAGATTTAGATGAAAACTAGTACATAATCATTAGCAATTTGTCTCCATCTGTCAAAAAGCATACAAGTCTCATCCACATCAAGAGTGATATTTCTGTGGTTCTTTCTGTATATGTAACTGACATTCTGGAGTTTTAAACAGCATGAAAGCTTCACTGCTACTGTATCTAATGGATTCATGCACTTCTGCATTCACATTAATATTTACTGCCAATTATCATTGTCAATACAGAGCAAGTAAATGAATTGTGGGATTCATTTGGATTTCCGAGTGAGGCTAACATGTCATAGCAATATCTTAAAGCCTCAATACATCTCATGAAGTTTTATCAGACTTGTCCCATACAGCATAATGGAAATAAATGCCAAAGGCATTAAAAATGTAGTCTGATACTTTTCCGATGCAGTTCTTTGAAAAACTGGCTCTATGATGACATTGTACCATAGAACGTAACTTTGTACTTTAAATATTTTTAGTTTCCATCTGTGTGCATGAGTGCATTGATAAGATAGTGAAACATAAAAATAAGATATAACTGAACAGCTTTCCCGTATGTGCAACTATGCAAGTTAAAAAGATTAAAATCAGCAGCAGGAGTAAAGAAGCCAAAAAAATCACATTTTATGAAGGTCTTATGGGAAGATTATTGCATTACCTTCAGTACAGAAGAGATACAGATCTGTTTTAAACTGATTCCAAATCCATTTGGACTTCAGAATAGTTTGGGATGATCTGTTTTGCTCCATTTTACTGTGAGAGCTCATCTTTAAACACATATTGTAGATAATAGAGTTTTAGAGAGGTGTAAAATACCAAACAGTCCACCATCATTTCCCTGGGCTGAATCTGACCAGCCTAACTCAGTTTTGATAAAGCCACCTGCTGTGAAAAACATGCAGTGATAAAAATTGGGTGGTATCCTCCAGCCTGCAGCACCTAACTGCCAGGGACCACACAGGAAACCCTGCACCGTAGCTCATCCTACCTGTGACTGATAACTTTGGATCATGGCTATGCCTTTAAACACAGAGCATGTCATCTGACATGAGATGCTGCATTGTGGTAGAGAGTTAATAGGACAAGGATATTTATAAGAATTGATCAAGGATTTAGCAGGTGACTAAAAGCAAGCTCAAGGAAAGTTAAAGAAGTTGAACCAACTTTAAATATAAACAAAAAGCAAAAAACACCAAGATCTTAAATTGAAACATCTTGAAGTATACATATTAACCAGTAGCTCCTGACAAATTCAATGAAGTTTAATTACTAACTTTAATCCAATGGAAGATTTCTCTTCCATATCTCATTTTTCCTCACCTCAGTCCCCAAATCCTGCAACTGAGATCTATCAAGTGGTTAATGGCTGACATGCTTTCAGCTAGAGGACGCTAATGTCAGCTATGTGTACTGATCCTTACACAGATTTCACCTTCCAGATCACCTTAAGAACACTTCAAGAATAAAAATTCACTTGCATTAAGTTTATTAATGTAAGATTGACTGCTGAGCTGAATGCATTATTGTAGTAGAAAAACAAGTGATCGAAACAGAACAATGGGTTTTTCCTCTCTTCTTAAGAAACACTGCAGTCTGCTAAAATCATTCCTACTGAAGTACTTCTTATCCTGAGAGGTTCACAAATAATGGGTTTTATTCTCTACACTCACAAGTGGAAAGATGGTTAGTTTTCAGATTTCATCTTTCCAGCAAGGTCATTTTCCCTAGTGATTCAGCTCTTTGGCATTTCATTTCCTCACTAAACATTAAAAGGGGAGAAGCAATGTCTAGTGGGAGCCCACAGACACACAAATTTTTGGAGACAAGATGGAGAGGAAAAGTGTCAGATGCTTTCTGTTGTGCCAAGGAAATTATTACACTAACAGGTTGCTTTATTTAGATGTAGTGCAGACAGCTTGCAGTTTGTCCATTAGAACTGTCTTGCTCTTAATTATATTGACTTTTGAAAGCTTTGATTAACTATAATACAGAGTAAAGGTTTCAAGCAGAGAGATGACTATGTCAGACAAGAGCTACTGATCCTGACCAGTTTAGGTTAGTGTTCCATAACAAACTTAAGACCAGGCTGCCACTAAATGCTAAGAAACATTTATACTGATTGAAGCAGTCCATGATTGCCGAGGAGTAGCTATTTATTTATGTATTTTAATTGGAGAGGCAAATAATGTATTTTTGGTTCTGTCCCTTAAATTAAAATAAGTCAGATTAAATACATACATTTAATGTAGAGATGGAATTTTTCTCCCCCATTGAAATGAAAAAAGTATGATTTTTTTTCTTATTTTGAAAAGTTCATTCACTGTGTGGAGATTGCTTTGGTCCCTATACTGAACTGCAAGCATTTGAACACTGGTGTAAACTCTACAGACAGTCAGATGTTTTGTATATCTCTACCTCATTTCCATCAAAACCCCCAGTGGCTTTCAGAGGTTGGTGCTAGTACTTTCTGATATCTAAGGTACTATTATAAAAAATTATATGCTTTTCCAAGTTGCATGAGAAAAAAATTTGCATTCAATTCCCCAAATAGCCATAGAAGGTTTACGTGTCCTTGAAAGCATCACTTAAACTGGTATTCATTGCAAGCTATTAGTCAAGCTTTTCAATGGGTTTAGGAAGCCAACAGAGGAAAATTGAATTGCCCTCTGCAAGTGCTGCTGTCTCTCCAGGAACTACAGATGGAAGCTAGATGACAAGGTTAGAGTAAATGCATAAAGTTATGGGACCTGTGTCTCTCTCTCTCTCATTTTCTACACCTTTAATTTTGTAATGGCAGCAATTCCCCGGGCTACTATATGAGGGCATATTCATTAACATTTCAAGTCCTGCTACTAATGACAAGCATAGGTGAAAGATTTAAGAGAGTGACACTAGCTTCTTGACTGATTTTGCAGTGCTGATATTTGTGGCTTCTTAAATCTTGCCGTTGCAATAATTCCCATCTTCTCTGTGTATAGGGGTTTTTTTCAATCCCCTGATAATTTCTGATATTCTTTTTCTCCTTTACCTGTATGTCCTTCTCTTTTTGATGTCACTACAGTCATTACTTTGTATTTAAATGCCCCTTAGAAATATGCATCCTCCAATTTTTTTCCTGATAATCAGATTTTTGTTCTTTTTTTATTATATTAGTTTTAGCATTGCTAGTTGAGTTGTAACGCACAGTTACAGTTTCAAGGCTGAAATGTAAGTCTATTTAAATTAGCTTTATATGACATTTTTCTTTCTCACCTTTATTGTTACCTCATCAACTGTCAGAGAAAAGCTTAGTGGAAATAGACTATAGTACTGTTAGCTTTGGTTTCTAAATCTCTCTGCTTGGATTTCAAGCTCTGATTAAGTCTGAAATACTCTCCAACTTTTAAACTGCTAGTGGGAAGCAGGTCAACTGGGGAAAAAAACAGCATCTCAGGAGAGCGTACATCAGCAGCTTTGGGGGTCAGGCAGTAGTATAACACAAGAGACAGACAAAATTCAAGAGTCATCTCATGATGTATTGCTTTCCTTACTGCCTTCAAAATGGGGCTCTATCACAAGCAGTGTAGTGATGTATTGATGCTGCATCTTCCTCATCCACTTTCCACTCTCCAGATCTGACATGACTTTTCATACAAAACAGAGCTTACACTTTTTCTAAAAGTCTCTGTTCACTGGGATGCCCCTTGATTTTACAGAAAGTTTACCACTAAAGTTTAAGTTCAGAAATTTGCTACTTGCCCTCACTGGATTTTAGGGCCAAGTAGTCATGGGGTATTTGAAAAATGAAGCATAAGTGATACCTTGATGGGAACCATACCTCCAAGACCTTATAAGAAGTTGCTTTCAGAGAAAGCATACAAATTGCACATTTTCTACCTGTACTGGAGTAACAAACTTTAGAGGAGCATAGTCAGCATGTAGTACTATGTGCTCTTCCAAGGCTGCACCTCAGACACTACTTACAGAGAAGTAAAGGGCTCATAGCAGTGTCAGTGTGGGTAATCAAACCAAGCAGCACTTGGTTTGATTACCAAGAAAAAATAAATCTCTATCAACCATCACTTGAAAAATCATATTCCCTAATTCAAGTTGTAGTCACACACGTAGCTTTACAATCTGATATTTAGCATTAGAATTCAACACTTGTGCAGAGAGCCAACCACAGGGTAGCACAAATAGCCAGTGAGTGAGCAGAAGTAATTTGAACATATGCAAGGACATCTAAGTAAAAGAACCCAAACTTCTCTGCAATTAGACCATCCTCTCACTGCACAGGATTTTATTTCTGACAATAAAGCTGCAAGCATCTTCTGAAAATTAACAGGTACAACATTTCATCCACAGTCTTAGAGGAACAAATTTTACAGTTTACCTATAAATATCAAATATCATTTCAACAAACAGTTCAAAGAAACACAAAACTATTAAAGCTTAATTATTTATATCTTTAAAACTTGAATAACAAAACCTGCCTCTCTTTTGTCTTGCCCAGAGGTTTCCCAGCATAACACCCAGCAATTTGCTTTCTCTTCTCCTTTCCTTTTACTAGGGGACAGAATGGACTATTTACAGGCTTGCCCACACTGATTACTTGAGTGGCTATTTTCTCCTGGCTACCTCGTGGGTGTTACATACTGTAGTCATGTGCAATATATTGCACTTCTTCTAAAAATCAAGCCAACCTTCCAACTTCCTGGCAGATTTCTACAGATTTCTTCTGCCATCTCTCACAGGGTAATAGCTTCGTAACAGAGAACTGAAAGCACTGAAGGATGCCAGGTCCTCAGAAGTACTGAGTCAGAAATTCTCCAATGATTGTAGAAGGGGCAGAAAATGAGATTTTCATGATGGCAATGATCTTTAAAGTACTGCCCTAGTTAAACATTTCCCAACCTGAATTCAGAACCTCTTAATCAGAGATGGGAGCATGTATTTCACAAAGGGCTATGCTACAGCTGTATCCTCTCCGTTTCCTGTGTTGTGGGTAACTTCAATATCTCTTCCTATTAGTTATTTTATTTGTTTATATCTTGAACCCAAAAAGGCAATTCTACCCACTTGCTCTTGACCTTCTTCTCTACGTTTCTAGAGCAAGACAAACCTATCCCTAATGCTTTAAGATTCTTTTTTCCTTTACTATGAAGTTTCTATAGTCCTTTTTGTCCTTTTCTCATATGTCTCAAGCCTCTCCCTTTCTAATGTCTATGACAGTTCTTTTAAAAAACTTATTATATTCCCATCAATACTTAAGTTTCATGTGACACTTTGTAGCCACTGTAACAAAGACAGCACAAATGACCAGGCTCCAGAGAACAAATTCACACAAAAAGTTACTTGTGGTTTATTAGGAGAAGGACATAACCAAATCAAAAATAAAACAAAGCCTTCTAGGCTGAGATTGTCTAAAACTACCTTGAAACTGCCCTCCAAGTCTCACTGAGAGAGATTCAAACATTTGATAACACAGATTTTATTATATATGCTTTTATACGTAATCATCAATTTCTGCAGAGGAAACATTTTTGCTTTGGGTTTGGACAGGGCTTAGCACAGTGAAAGCTAGAATTGTTCACTCCCTGTGTTACAATTGATGATAACAGTCTCTCAAAAGAGAGAATAGTTTATTTATATTTTTCTAAATGATCATTAATGAAACATTATTGAGCTCATAAATAAGGAAGGAAGGATAAATTTTGTTCCACTAACGAAGACATAGTGAGAGATGTATATTTTTTCTATTTTCTCTCTCACGGGAATTTACCAGAAGAAAGTTTGATGTGATATCTTATGAAATATTATTTACAACCTACACACTAGTATATATATCCATGCCATGTAATCTGAGAAAATAGGGAAAACAAGAATAATATATCAAACAGGAGTGCAGCAGTACAAGGAAAGCCATAATACTGTAAAAACCTGGGTTACTCTGGATCTTAGAACTACTCAAGATTTTCAAGTGCTAATGAAATTTCACTGCTAGAAATCATTCTTTTCAATTGACAGGACAGAATTTGAAGATGCTTTTGTAAAATTTTCTTCCTTGTCTTGCTTTCAGATCTTTCAAATTGCTTTCAAATTTCAGAAAGAAAAAGGGAGGGTAACAAGCACTTTTTTAACTAGGTGTGATTATCTTTTTTCTTGGTCAGTTCTATTAAATATCTTTATCACATAATCTCAAAAGAAGAAAGGAAAAGAAGAATAAAACATCTTGTTAATCATGCTGCAATATATCAAATTTTAGAAGGGTTGAAAACACCCAGCAGGGCAAGAACATACAAAAGAATTTTATAACATTTGAGAAATGCTTAAATACTCAATCTGCAAATTTGTTTTTATTTTCAGTTTGTATCACGGTGGAAGAGGATATTTTTTTCAAAGTTCTTTTGAAGTAATTTATGTCATGACCAGTGTCCTGACTTTCAACTCCTAAGACATAAAGAATGGCATCTTAAGATTTCAATTATCAGTCATATCACACATTTTGCTTCAATCTCAACCAAATTTAGCTGACCTTTGCAACCATTCCAGGACAGAATTCATCCAATTGCTTGAAAGGTTTAATCTTCTCAACCTAATTAAGGAAGAGGAAGAGAAAAGCAACCACTTGAAGGACTATTTGGATAACTAATGACACCAAAGAATGAGGAGAAATTACTGGCCTGTAGCCACACGTTTTCTTTTCACCTGAATCAATTAAATCAATGGGTTTTTTATATTCAGGGACGTATATTGTCACTGATGTGTTTCTTTTACAATCATTTACCATCTTCTTATCTTCCGGCTACCCACCTGTATTAGTTACTGTAATCAAACTTTTCTCAAAAGTTAATTACTTTCCAATTTTTCCCTTTTATCAATGCAAATTCATTTCAGAAATGCTCCTTAGCCCTTCCAGCTCCCCTTTCTATATCTTGAAAGAGATTTATTTGTGGTTATTTTCTTGCCTCCTAAAACTCCTTTCATAGACTTTTCTGCAAAAAGGTAAAATAGAAAGAACTTGAAGTTTTAGTCATCCCCCCAAAACAAAATAATGCATTTATTCTGCTTTTTGGAACAATTGCTGAATCTCTCAGGTCTTTATCATAAGTCATCTTGAAAACATGGAAAATCACATAGCCGGACTATATCTTTCCCAAGAAAGCTTACTGCAGATGTGAGGTTATCCTAAACAATGCAAGTCTGCTGATGAAGAGATTTTATCACTGACACCATGTTTAATTCCATAAGCCATATGCATTAATCGCCTATGGGAAGTCCCACTTCACTAGTAGACCATGATCTCAAAATAATTTAACAGCATTGGAAGATTTCATGTCAGTACTCATTCTCTTGTAAATTACAAGATGTGGAAAGCAATGTGGGACCTTGACACTGATTCTTCTCTACCTTCAACTTTCAGAAATCAGTTTAACTTGGTGGAATTGCATTAGCAGAAAACCAGATAATGGTCCTAACTCAATAAGGCACATTATTTGTTTGCCTTTTTTCTGGTGCCAGTCCCATGGAAGTTCACCCGCCTTTTGTATATTCCAGAATAGTATTGTTTTTTGAGTAAGTATTGGAACATAAAGCTATTTAGCCTGAATATTTTCCCCCAACCTTATATAGAGCTATATGTTTATAATTTAGGTACCTGTGATTTAGGTCACAGAGAGAGGGAGAGCTGACATGAATAGCTTCATTAATGTGCCTGTTACAGAGGGCTTTCTTAGAAAAGGAGAACCATTATATAAAGTGGCCAAGTTACTATCCGGTGTCCAATGAGGAAGCATTGAGGAAGTAGATTCCTAATTAGGAACAGCAGGTAAAGACTTATAATTAAACAAACTCATTTGGACTGTTGATGATACATTGACCTCTAAAAGAAGATATTACGCTATAAAAGAGATTCATGAACTCTAGACCAAAGCAGATAATAAAAAAATATAGCTTGATAGAGGCAAAGTTGCTGCAGGTCCAGCCAATAAAGCTAAACGTACAGAAACTCTCATGCAAATACGGATGGCACAAAGAGACTCTGGCTGATCATGATGGTCTATTAGTGGGAAACATATATATATAATACATACAATGCATATCTCCCCAGTAGTTGGGCTTAAGCAGTCTATTCAGGAACTGTCCCCTTCATCCTTCGTCTCCTGTTGCCTCATGCACACAAGCACATACACAAGTGGGTTTCTCAGTTGACTCCCAGGTCTCACAGTTATTCCTGTATTTGGCTTTGATTTTTCTGATCCCCCCAGCTAGTGACTTGCAGATCTTCTGGTCTCTCCAATATCTGTCCCAAACTTAGATTTTCCTTGATATCTTGCTTCCAAACCTTTTACTGTACTTGAAGGATAGTCCAGATTGATGCTCACTAGCAATTATACAGTAACTTGTGCATCTATACTATATGCATGCACTCTGATCCCTCCAGTTGCTGGCACCACAGCAGACCCCTCTGATCCATGGTCTGACTCCAGTTGCTGGCACTTAAACCCCCCATACACCCACATGCACACAGAATAGACACCCTCTTACCCAGTAAAATAGTTAGAAATGGAGTTTAATGAGTAGATAGACCAGACTAGACTGATCATGGGCAGAACATAGCCAGACACACTACCCAGCAATCCACTTATACATCACCAGCTCCTTTTATCCCTTTATTACCTGCTTGCTCCTCCCCAAACCATATCGATCTCTGTCTTTCTCTGTCTTTGCTTCTTTCTCTAAACATCGCATAACAAGTCTTGTGCAAACTCAAATGTTCTCATAAAGGGTTCCATACACCTAGGCAGTAAGCCTTCTGGGTCTTGAAAGCCTCTTCTGTTGACTTGTTATGATACTTGTCATCCTGGCCAATGGGACTGACAGCTCTCCTGGGACAGGCCTTGGGACATCCTAATCCTGGAAAGGGCAGAGGTGGTGCAAAAATATACAAGCTAACTGAATCCTACGGTTGCAGCCAAAGAGTGCCATGTCATGCAGACACACTGTGCAGGTCTCAAAAGGCCCCATTTTCTTAAAACAGAGCTCTGAGCATCCAAAAAACATGGTTCATCTGATCCTGTTCTTTTGCTATTTTTTTTTGCCCCAAGATTCCCTAAAGATCCAGCATACAGTATGGAAATGCACAAGGGAACAGTGATAATAAATTAAAACTTATGGTATAGACTCTTTTATCTTACATTCTTTTAAAACAGAATAGACCATTCAATATTTTAAGTGTTGTGCAGACATAAGTGCACTGGTTACACGAGTCTTGGATTAACATGAAATGCTGGTGAAGTTAAAGTTCTGTTCTCATTTCTGTAATGTGTCTTCATAAGACACCACAAATAGAGCTGGACCTAATGTTTAGAGTTTTCTTTCACCCAAGAAAGCCTGAATTAGCAGTAACTGAAAACAGAGAAAATGCCACCATCTCTGAGAACAAATCTATCAAGAAAAAATATGTAATATATTAAAAAAGTGAATGAAATAACACAGAGAATGGCTGAAAGTAGTTTGATCGCTTCGATCACTTTTAGAAACCCCGAATTAAAGCACTGGTGTTGTAAAAGCCCATTATGCTTTGAAAGTAATGGGCTACATAGTTTGGAGCATATTCCACCTTTCATTTAAAAAGAGCAAATACAGCTCTCATTTGTACTAGTCCAAATCTAACACACCTCAGCTAATTCACCAGAAAAATTACTTGTGCAGTCCAGAGCAAAAATAATAATCTGAAGAAAAACCCATTCTTCATTAGTTATCCATGATCAATTTTAAATCCCTCTAACTTTATACCCAAATTAACTGACAATTATTATCAAACTAAAATCCCTGTGGACAGGAGTTCCCTTCCACAGGTTAATTGGCCTGCCTTATAAAAAAAGTAAATCCGTACAACCTTCTCAGGTAAACACAGCTGTCTGTCTTATGTCTATAAATACTAAGACTATAATAGATTCATAGTAATTTATAAGTGTCCAAATAATGGGGTATAATGAAAAGGAGATCAGAATGATGTAAAAACTGTTACATACCATTTTGAATTAATACCATCTCAAGATCAATTACAATACTAAGAGAAAAATGTTTTGATTGCATCTGTGTGATCAAGATTTTGTTTGCTTTGGAAATGGTAAGCATTTAAACTATATCAGTATAACCTAATTCATGAAAGAGCTCTGAAGTAATATATACACACAAAAATTAAAATCTTGCAAAGGAATATGCAAGGTTTTCTGGTCTGGTTTTGAAGCAGAGAAAACAAGAATAACTTTATGCAGCTGCTAGTAAAAGTTGTGAAGATTTAGAAGGTAAGCTCACTTTTTTTATGACCCAAAACTGCCTTGAAGAATACCAAATGTTTAAAAGCACAACTGAGTCTTTACCATAGTAGAGGT
Organism: Scolopax mira; assembly: GCA_004320125.1. NCBI lineage: Eukaryota > Metazoa > Chordata > Aves > Charadriiformes > Scolopacidae > Scolopax > Scolopax mira. Next base: position 137,493 of record BJBW01006217.1, read on the forward strand.
TGTAAGTTCCTTTATGATAAATGGGGGATGGTTTGGGCTTGGCATTACAACTTTTAAGACAGGGTAAATTCTCTGCTCAACAGACTTTCTCTGTGAGTTTAAGTTCTTATTTCTTATTCATTAGTTCCCTATTGCTAAAATAGGCGTATGGCATTTTTGCTGCTCAGGAATTCTGTGTGGGTCCCTGCCCATGGCAGGGAGGTTGGAACTAGATGATCTTTAAGGTCCTTTCCAACTCCAACCATTCTATGATTCTATGATTAAGGATGCAAGGCATGCAGATATTGGGGTGATGTGGGCTGTACATCTCTTAGATGGATGGCTGCTGAGTAGAAGCCAAAACTAGAGTTTTGAGAATATCAGAGAGATTTATTATTGTGGTCCCTAAACAGTGTAGAGCTGCATGAAGAAAATGTGACCTTGAGATTTGGCAACTCCTATTTTGATTGCCTCAGCGCCCAGGAAAAGACTGTAAATTAACCCAGACCCCCTCAATTTTCTGCTTCATTTGGGATTCCCATTAAGTGACCATCCACCTACACTGTCCATTACCCTCTTTCGCTGTTAGTTAAAAGGGGAAAAAATTTCATCCTCTTAATATAGTCATGTACCTTGCCCTGATATGATGACTGAGACTATAACATCAAGTGCAATCTGGTGATACTCTGCTATATAAAAAAAATACAATCCCACACAGGAAGTAAATGTGTCACCTAAGCATTAAAGTATCATTCATTGTTTACCAGTGACTCATATACCTTTGCCTCTCAGTTCCCCATGAGCCACAAAAAAAGCACATTTGAAAAAAAAAGTATTTCCTTTCTTCTCTCCCATCTTTCTGATCCATCAAGATATTCTAGCAAAGATTACTGCAAATGGAACAAACTTCTGAAAAAATTGAGATGGATATGGTCCTACTTGATTTAACTTTTTCATTGTATATTCCTCACTTTAACATGAAGGAGGATTAGGAAGCGTTATTACTTTTCTTATGTTCATTCACAGAAAACTGCTAAAATAGTGGAGAGAATTAGTATTATTTTTTTGTCTGAATGAATGGAAGCTATGAAAACTGAAGAGAAGTATTTTGGTCTGAACTAAACCCTTTCCCATCAAATCGTCAGAACAAATTTCATCTGAGGTCACAATATTATACTACCAAGCAAAAGAGAAAGGGAATGAGTCAAAGAGACAGAAATCTCATAATACAGCACGAATGGTTACTAGATTCATATTCTTCATACAACAGCTAATGTATTCAGCGCTTGTTGGTTCATTTGACCAATACTTATGCTACACACATAACAAATAAGATGTGAGGGAAAGGAGTACACCATTGTCTGCTATTTATGCATAAGCACTCCAACAATTCTCACAAAGCCTTAATATAAGATAACTTAAGCACCAACATCATAAATAAGATATTTTATAGTCAGGACTTGCTGCCTTAGCCACTAGAGCATTTATAAAACAAAACAAAGAAATTGCAGCAAAGGATTACTAAGGTCACAGAATCAAACCCACTAAAATCAAGCCAATATATGCCAGTATGTATTATAATGTATTTTCTAATTATATAAGCTCATGTTAAATTTTTTTTGTTGCTTTCCACAGAGTAGATATTGCTCAGTTTCCTCCTGAGTTCTTCAGTGATGTTTATTACTATAGTAACCAAACGCTCCATAAACATTAACTAATTTTCAAAACATTTCTGTGGAATTTAAACCATCTGAACACAGTCCTGCATAACTGGCTCCAGGTGGCCATGCTTGAGCAGGGGTTTTGGACCAGATGATCTCCAGAAGTCCCTTTCAGCCTTGATCATTCTTGAATTTTTGTGAAAAATACTACTATCCTTATTTTGTTGAAAGGGAAATGAGGTAGAGGGCGACTAAGACTGTTCTTCTTGGATGTCCCTATCAAAGCACCTCTGTATAATGTTTTAGGCATATTTGTATTTGTCTCTTTGAAGAACAACTCTCTATCTTTGTTGATTCTACGATATTATGATTTTGTGGTTAATTGCCTGGAAAAAAACAAAGACGGCTGTGAGTATCCTTCCTTCTCTAAAACCCACCCCAAAAATTCAACACAGACAATTCAGTAAGAATAGAAAACTTCAGTTCCAAAAAAGACTAAATCTTGTAGAGTTATAAACAGCTGAACACACAGCTTTATAACAGGAAGAGTCAGGAAACAATATTAGTTAGTGTGTCCAATAATACTTTTATTAAATGCATTTCTTGATTGATAAGTGGATTACACGCATAGTTGCAAACACTGCATTTACAATCTATTTGGAGGTTATTATAGTGCATTCCTCATGCGACTGAGCTGATTTCTATCCTGCTCCATCTCTTTGTTTATTGAACAACCCATAACACAGGGACCCAGTGCTAGAATTATACATTCTACAGCAAAATAAAATGCAAAGGTGTTTGCCTTCCCTCCCCCCTCCCCACCCCATATTATTGAATCCCAGATGTAGAAATGTGGCTGTTACTTTCAAACCTATTATCACCGGAATGTCAACCTGTCATAGCAATCTATCATATTTGTATTGGAGGTCATAGGCTCAGCTGTTGTATAAGGAGAAAAAAGCCAAAGACACAAAAAAGATTTCAAAGAAAAAAAAAAATCTCAAAAATAGATACCTAAAAATTAGACTCCAAAACAGAAAGAAGTTTAATACAGGGCATATACCTACAGCAGCTTCATAATAACCTGTTCCCCAGTTAGTTTGCAACTACTCTAAATTACAATGGGATTTTGTAGCAACTGAACTTGAAAGGTAAACAGAGGTATGAGCTTTTGCCTAATGCTTGGCTTCTCTAGGGAGAATTTTAGGGGCTAAGGAACTATGCCTTGCCTTGTCACGGCCAGGCGAAGGGGAGCAAGCACACCGACACGATGTAGGATCATACAAAGCTCCGTTTATTGTCATCAGAA